>JAUCBL010000421.1:0-68916 GCA_033807585.1 Hydrophis major
GGGTTAGGGTTAGGGTATATCTCAAAATTGAAGAAAAAACTCAGTTAGGGTTAGGGTTAGGGTTAGGGTTAGGGTATATCTCAAAACTGAAGAAAAAACTCAGGGTTAGGGTTAGGGTTAGGGTATATCTCAAAATTGAAGAAAAAACTCAGTCAGGGTTAGGGTTAGCGTTAGGGTTAGGGTTAGGGTTAGGGTATATCTCAAAATTGAAGAAAAAACTCAGTTAGGGTTAGGGTTAGGGTTAGATTTAGGGTATATCTCAAAATTGAAGAAAAAACTCAGTTAAGGTTAGGGTTAGGGTTAGGGTTAGGGTTAGGGTTAGGGTTAGGGTATATCTCAAAATTGAAGAAAAAACTCAGTTAGGGTTACGGTTAGGCTTAGGGTTAGGGTTAGGGTTAGGGTATATCTCAAAATTGAAGAAAAAACTCAGTTAGGGTTAGGGTTAGGGTTAGGGTTAGGGTATATCGCAAAATTGAAGAAAAAACTCAGGGTTAGGGTTAGGGTTAGCGTTAGGGTTAGGGTTAGGGTATATCTCAAAATTGAAGAAAAAACTCAGTTAGGGTTAGGGTTAGGGTTAGGGTTAGGGTTAGGGTTAGGGTTAGGGTTAGGGTATATCTCAAAACTGAAGAAAAAACTCAGGGTTAGGGTTAGGGTTAGGGTTAGGGTATATCTCAAAATTGAAGAAAAAACTCAGTTAGGGTTAGGGTTAGCGTTAGGGTTAGGGTTAGGGTTAGGGTATATCTCAAAATTGAAGAAAAAACTCAGTTAGGGTTAGGGTTAGGGTTAGGGTTAGGGTATATCTCAAAATTGAAGAAAAAACTCAGTTAGGGTTAGGGTTAGGGTTAGGGTTAGGGTATATCTCAAAACTGAAGAAAAAACTCAGGGTTAGGGTTAGGGTTAGGGTTAGGGTTAGGGTATATCTCAAAATTGAATAAAAAACTCAGTCAGGGTTAGGGTTAACGTTAGGGTTAGCGTTAGGGTTAGGGTATATCTCAAAATTGAAGAAAAAACTCAGTTAGGGTTAGGGTTAGGGTTAGGTTTAGGGTATATCTCAAAATTGAAGAAAAAACTCAGTTAGGGTTAGGGTTAGGGTTAGGGTTAGGGTATATCTCAAAATTGAAGAAAAACTCAGTTAGAGTTAGGGTTAGGGTTAGCGTTAGGGTTAGGGTTAGGGTATATCTCAAAATTGAAGAAAAAACTCAGTTAGGGTTAGGGTTAGGGTTAGGGTTAGGGTATATCTCAAAATTGAAGAAAAAACTCAGTTAGGGTTAGGGTTAGGGTATATCTCAAAATTGAAGAAAAAACTCAGTTAGGGTTAGGGTTAGGGTTAGGGTTAGGGTATATCTCAAAATTGAAGAAAAAACTCAGTTAGGGTTAGGGTTAGGGTTAGGGTATATCTCAAAATTGAAGAAAAAACTCAGTTAGGGTTAGGGTTAGGGTTAGGGTTAGGGTTAGGGTATATCTCAAAATTGAAGAAAAAACTCAGTTAGGGTTAGGGTTAGGGTATATCTCAAAATTGAAGAAAAAACTCAGTTAGGGTTACGGTTAGGTTTAGGGTTAGGGTTAGGGTATATCTCAAAATTGAAGAAAAAACTCAGTTAGGGTTAGGGTTAGGGTTAGGGTATATCTCAAAATTGAAGAAAAAACTCAGTTAGGGTTAGGGTTAGGGTTAGGGTTAGGGTTAGGGTATATCTCAAAATTGAAGAAAAAACTCAGGGTTAGGGTTAGGGTTAGGGTTAGGGTATATCTCAAAATTGAAGAAAAAACTCAGTTAGGGTTAGGGTTAGGGTATATCTCAAAATTGAAGAAAAAACTCAGTTAGGGTTACGGTTAGGTTTAGGGTTAGGGTTAGGGTATATCTCAAAATTGAAGAAAAAACTCAGTTAGGGTTAGGGTTAGGGTTAGGGTATATCTCAAAATTGAAGAAAAAACTCAGTTAGGGTTAGGGTTAGGGTTAGGGTTAGGGTTAGGGTATATCTCAAAATTGAAGAAAAATCTCAGTTAGGGTTACGGTTAGGCTTAGGGTTAGGGTTAGGGTTAGGGTATATCTCAAAATTGAAGAAAAAACTCAGTTAGGGTTAGGGTTAGGGTTAGGGTTAGGGTATATCTCAAAATTGAAGAAAAAACTCAGTTAGGGTTAGGGTTAGGGTTAGCGTTAGGGTTAGGGTTAGGGTATATCTCAAAATTGAAGAAAAAACTCAGTTAGGGTTAGGGTTAGGGTTAGGGTTAGGGTTAGGGTTAGGGTATATCTCAAAACTGAAGAAAAAACTCAGGGTTAGGGTTAGGGTTAGCGTTAGGGTATATCTCAAAATTGAAGAAAAAACTCAGTTAGGGTTAGGGTTAGGGTTAGCGTTAGGGTTAGGGTTAGGGTATATCTCAAAATTGAAGAAAAAACTCAGTTAGGGTTAGGGTTAGGGTTAGGGTATATCTCAAAATTGAAGAAAAAACTCAGTTAGGGTTAGGGTTAGGGTTAGGGTACATCTCAAAATTGAAGAAAAAACTCAGTTAGGGTTAGGGTTAGGGTTAGGGTATATCTCAAAATTGAAGAAAAAACTCAGTTAGGGTTAGGGTTAGGGTTAGGGTATATCTCAAAATTGAAGAAAAAACTCAGTTAGGGTTAGGGTTAGGTTTAGGGTTAGGGTTAGGGTATATCTCAAAATTGAAGAAAAAACTCAGTTAGGGTTAGGGTTAGGGTTAGGGTATATCTCAAAATTGAAGAAAAAACTCAGGGTTAGGGTTAGGGTTAGCGTTAGGGTTAGGGTTAGGTTAGGGTTAGGGTTAGGGTATATCTCAAAATTGAAGAAAAAACTCAGTTAGGGTTAGGGTTAGGGTTAAGGTATATCTCAAAATTGAAGAAAAAACTCAGTTAGGGTTAGGGTTAGGGTTAGGGTTAGGGTATATCTCAAAATTGAAGAAAAAACTCAGTTAGGGTTAGGGTTAGGGTTAGGTTATATCTCAAAATTGAAGAAAAAACTCAGTTAGGGTTAGGGTTAGGGTTAGGGTTAGGGTTAGGGTATATCTCAAAACTGAAGAAAAAACTCAGGGTTAGGGTTAGGGTTAGGGTTAGGGTATATCTCAAAATTGAAGAAAAAACTCAGTTAGGGTTAGGGTTAGCGTTAGGGTTAGGGTTAGGGTTAGGGTATATCTCAAAATTGAAGAAAAAACTCAGTTAGGGTTAGGGTTAGGGTTAGGGTTAGGGTTAGGGTATATCTCAAAATTGAAGAAAAAACTCAGTTAGGGTTAGGGTTAGGGTTAGGGTTAGGGTATATCTCAAAACTGAAGAAAAAACTCAGGGTTAGGGTTAGGGTTAGGGTATATCTCAAAATTGAAGAAAAAACTCAGTCAGGGTTAGGGTTAGCGTTAGGGTTAGGGTTAGGGTTAGGGTATATCTCAAAATTGAAGAAAAAACTCAGTTAGGGTTAGGGTTAGGGTTAGATTTAGGGTATATCTCAAAATTGAAGAAAAAACTCAGTTAGGGTTAGGGTTAGGGTTAGGGTTAGGGTTAGGGTTAGGGTTAGGGTATATCTCAAAATTGAAGAAAAAACTCAGTTAGGGTTACGGTTAGGCTTAGGGTTAGGGTTAGGGTTAGGGTATATCTCAAAATTGAAGAAAAAACTCAGTTAGGGTTAGGGTTAGGGTTAGGGTTAGGGTATATCGCAAAATTGAAGAAAAAACTCAGGGTTAGGGTTAGGGTTAGCGTTAGGGTTAGGGTTAGGGTATATCTCAAAATTGAAGAAAAAACTCAGTTAGGGTTAGGGTTAGGGTTAGGGTTAGGGTTAGGGTTAGGGTTAGGGTATATCTCAAAACTGAAGAAAAAACTCAGGGTTAGGGTTAGGGTTAGGGTTAGGGTATATCTCAAAATTGAAGAAAAAACTCAGTTAGGGTTAGGGTTAGCGTTAGGGTTAGGGTTAGGGTTAGGGTATATCTCAAAATTGAAGAAAAAACTCAGTTAGGGTTAGGGTTAGGGTTAGGGTTAGGGTATATCTCAAAATTGAAGAAAAAACTCAGTTAGGGTTAGGGTTAGGGTTAGGGTTAGGGTATATCTCAAAACTGAAGAAAAAACTCAGGGTTAGGGTTAGGGTTAGGGTTAGGGTATATCTCAAAATTGAATAAAAAACTCAGTCAGGGTTAGGGTTAACGTTAGGGTTAGCGTTAGGGTTAGGGTATATCTCAAAATTGAAGAAAAAACTCAGTTAGGGTTAGGGTTAGGGTTAGCGTTAGGGTTAGGGTTAGGGTATATCTCAAAATTGAAGAAAAAACTCAGTTAGGGTTAGGGTTAGGGTTAGGGTATATCTCAAAATTGAAGAAAAAACTCAGTTAGGGTTAGGGTTAGGGTTAGGGTACATCTCAAAATTGAAGAAAAAACTCAGTTAGGGTTAGGGTTAGGGTTAGGGTATATCTCAAAATTGAAGAAAAAACTCAGTTAGGGTTAGGGTTAGGGTTAGGGTATATCTCAAAATTGAAGAAAAAACTCAGTTAGGGTTAGGGTTAGGTTTAGGGTTAGGGTTAGGGTATATCTCAAAATTGAAGAAAAAACTCAGTTAGGGTTAGGGTTAGGGTTAGGGTATATCTCAAAATTGAAGAAAAAACTCAGGGTTAGGGTTAGGGTTAGCGTTAGGGTTAGGGTTAGGTTTAGGGTTAGGGTTAGGGTATATCTCAAAATTGAAGAAAAAACTCAGTTAGGGTTAGGGTTAGGGTTAAGGTATATCTCAAAATTGAAGAAAAAACTCAGTTAGGGTTAGGGTTAGGGTTAGGGTATATCTCAAAATTGAAGAAAAAACTCAGTTAGGGTTAGGGTTAGGGTTAGGTTATATCTCAAAATTGAAGAAAAAACTCAGTTAGGGTTAGGGTTAGGGTTAGGGTTAGGGTTAGGGTATATCTCAAAACTGAAGAAAAACTCAGGGTTAGGGTTAGGGTTAGGGTTAGGGTATATCTCAAAATTGAAGAAAAAACTCAGTTAGGGTTAGGGTTAGCGTTAGGGTTAGGGTTAGGGTTAGGGTATATCTCAAAATTGAAGAAAAAACTCAGTTAGGGTTAGGGTTAGGGTTAGGGTTAGGGTTAGGGTATATCTCAAAATTGAAGAAAAAACTCAGTTAGGGTTAGGGTTAGGGTTAGGGTTAGGGTATATCTCAAAACTGAAGAAAAAACTCAGGGTTAGGGTTAGGGTTAGGGTATATCTCAAAATTGAAGAAAAAACTCAGTTAGGGTTAGGGTTAGGGTTAGATTTAGGGTATATCTCAAAATTGAAGAAAAAACTCAGTTAGGGTTAGGGTTAGGGTTAGGGTTAGGGTTAGGGTTAGGGTTAGGGTATATCTCAAATTTGAAGAAAAAACTCAGTTAGGGTTAGGGTTAGGGTATATCTCAAAATTGAAGAAAAAACTCAGTTAGGGTTACGGTTAGGTTTAGGGTTAGGGTTAGGGTATATCTCAAAATTGAAGAAAAAACTCAGTTAGGGTTAGGGTTAGGGTTAGGGTATATCTCAAAATTGAAGAAAAAACTCAGTTAGGGTTAGGGTTAGGGTTAGGGTTAGGGTATATCTCAAAATTGAAGAAAAAACTCAGTTAGGGTTAGGGTTAGGGTTAGGGTTAGGGTATATCTCAAAATTGAAGAAAAAACTCAGTTAGGGTTAGGGTTAGGGTTAGGGTTAGGGTATATCTCAAAATTGAAGAAAAAACACAGTTAGGGTTAGGGTTAGGGTTAGCGTTAGGGTTAGGGTTAGGGTATATCTCAAAATTGAAGAAAAAACTCAGTCAGGGTTAGGGTTAGCGTTAGGGTTAGGGTTAGGGTTAGGGTATATCTCAAAATTGAAGAAAAAACTCAGTTAGGGTTAGGGTTAGGGTTAGGTTTAGGGTATATCTCAAAATTGAAGAAAAAACTCAGTTAGGGTTAGGGTTAGGGTTAGGGTTAGGGTTAGGGTTAGGGTATATCTCAAAATTGAAGAAAAAACTCAGTTAGGGTTACGGTTAGGCTTAGGGTTAGGGTTAGGGTTAGGGTTAGGGTATATCTCAAAATTGAAGAAAAAACTCAGTTAGGGTTAGGGTTAGGGTTAGGGTATATCTCAAAATTGAAGAAAAAACTCAGTTAGGGTTAGGGTTAGGGTTAGGGTTAGGGTATATCTCAAAATTGAAGAAAAAACTCAGTTAGGGTTAGGGTTAGGGTTAGGGTATATCTCAAAATTGAAGAAAAAACTCAGTTAGGGTTAGGGTTAGGGTTAGGGTTAGGGTTAGGGTATATCTCAAAATTGAAGAAAAAACTCAGTTAGGGTTAGGGTTAGGGTATATCTCAAAATTGAAGAAAAAACTCAGTTAGGGTTACGGTTAGGTTTAGGGTTAGGGTTAGGGTATATCTCAAAATTGAAGAAAAAACTCAGTTAGGGTTAGGGTTAGGGTTAGGGTATATCTCAAAATTGAAGAAAAAACTCAGTTAGGGTTAGGGTTAGGGTTAGGGTTAGGGTTAGGGTATATCTCAAAATTGAAGAAAAAACTCAGGGTTAGGGTTAGGGTTAGGGTTAGGGTATATCTCAAAATTGAAGAAAAAACTCAGTTAGGGTTAGGGTTAGGGTATATCTCAAAATTGAAGAAAAAACTCAGTTAGGGTTACGGTTAGGTTTAGGGTTAGGGTTAGGGTATATCTCAAAATTGAAGAAAAAACTCAGTTAGGGTTAGGGTTAGGGTTAGGGTATATCTCAAAATTGAAGAAAAAACTCAGTTAGGGTTAGGGTTAGGGTTAGGGTTAGGGTTAGGATATATCTCAAAATTGAAGAAAAATCTCAGTTAGGGTTACGGTTAGGCTTAGGGTTAGGGTTAGGGTTAGGGTTAGGGTATATCTCAAAATTGAAGAAAAAACTCAGTTAGGGTTAGGGTTAGGGTTAGGGTTAGGGTATATCTCAAAATTGAAGAAAAAACTCAGTTAGGGTTAGGGTTAGGGTTAGCGTTAGGGTTAGGGTTAGGGTATATCTCAAAATTGAAGAAAAAACTCAGTTAGGGTTAGGGTTAGGGTTAGGGTATATCTCAAAACTGAAGAAAAAACTCAGGGTTAGGGTTAGGGTTAGGGTTAGGGTATATCTCAAAACTGAAGAAAAAACTCAGGGTTAGGGTTAGGGTTAGGGTTAGGGTATATCTCAAAATTGAAGAAAAAACTCAGTCAGGGTTAGGGTTAGCGTTAGGGTTAGCGTTAGGGTTAGGGTATATCTCAAAATTGAAGAAAAAACTCAGTTAGGGTTAGGGTTAGGGTTAGGTTTAGGGTATATCTCAAAATTGAAGAAAAAACTCAGTTAGGGTTAGGGTTAGGGTTAGGGTATATCTCAAAATTGAAGAAAAAACTCAGTTAGGGTTAGGGTTAGGGTTAGCGTTAGGGTTAGGGTTAGTGTATATCTCAAAATTGAAGAAAAAACTCAGTTAGGGTTAGGGTTAGGGTTAGGGTTAGGGTATATCTCAAAATTGAAGAAAAAACTCAGTTAGGGTTAGGGTTAGGGTTAGGGTTAGGGTTAGGGTATATCTCAAAATTGAAGAAAAAACTCAGTTAGGGTTAGGGTTAGGGTTAGGGTATATCTCAAAATTGAAGAAAAAACTCAGTTAGGGTTAGGGTTAGGGTATATCTCAAAATTGAAGAAAAAACTCAGTTAGGGTTAGGGTTAGGGTTAGGGTATATCTCAAAATTGAAGAAAAAACTCAGTTAGGGTTAGGGTTAGGGTTAGGGTTAGGGTTAGGGTATATCTCAAAATTGAAGAAAAAACTCAGGGTTAGGGTTAGGGTTAGGGTTAGGGTTAGGGTTAGGGTATATCTCAAAATTGAAGAAAAAACTCAGTCAGGGTTAGGGTTAGCGTTAGGGTTAGGGTTAGGGTTAGGGTATATCTCAAAACTGAAGAAAAAACTCAGGGTTAGGGTTAGGGTTAGGGTATATCTCAAAATTGAAGAAAAAACTCAGTTAGGGTTAGGGTTAGCGTTAGGGTTAGGGTTAGGGTTAGGGTATATCTCAAAATTGAAGAAAAAACTCAGTTAGGGTTAGGGTTAGGGTTAGGGTTAGGGTATATCTCAAAATTGAAGAAAAAACTCAGTTAGGGTTAGGGTTAGGGTTAGGGTATATCTCAAAACTGAAGAAAAAACTCAGGGTTAGGATTAGGGTTAGGGTTAGGGTATATCTCAAAATTGAAGAAAAAACTCAGTCAGGGTTAGGGTTAGGGTTAGGGTTAGGGTATATCTCAAAATTGAAGAAAAAACTCAGTTAGGGTTAGGGTTAGGGTTAGGTTTAGGGTATATCTCAAAATTGAAGAAAAAACTCAGTTAGGGTTAGGGTTAGGGTTAGGGTTAGGGTTAGGGTTAGGGTATATCTCAAAATTGAAGAAAAAACTCAGTTAGGGTTACGGTTAGGCTTAGGGTTAGGGTTAGGGTTAGGGTTAGGGTATATCTCAAAATTGAAGAAAAAACTCAGTTAGGGTTAGGGTTAGGGTTAGGGTATATCTCAAAATTGAAGAAAAAACTCAGTTAGGGTTAGGGTTAGGGTTAGGGTTAGGGTATATCTCAAAATTGAAGAAAAAACTCAGTTAGGGTTAGGGTTAGGGTTAGGGTATATCTCAAAATTGAAGAAAAAACTCAGTTAGGGTTAGGGTTAGGGTTAGGGTTAGGGTATATCTCAAAATTGAAGAAAAAACTCAGTTAGGGTTAGGGTTAGGGTATATCTCAAAATTGAAGAAAAAACTCAGTTAGGGTTACGGTTAGGTTTAGGGTTAGGGTTAGGGTATATCTCAAAATTGAAGAAAAAACTCAGTTAGGGTTAGGGTTAGGGTTAGGGTATATCTCAAAATTGAAGAAAAAACTCAGTTAGGGTTAGGGTTAGGGTTAGGGTATATCTCAAAATTGAAGAAAAAACTCAGTTAGGGTTAGGGTTAGGGTTAGGGTTAGGGTATATCTCAAAATTGAAGAAAAAACTCAGTTAGGGTTAGGGTTAGGGTTAGGGTTAGGGTATATCTCAAAATTGAAGAAAAAACTCAGTTAGGGTTAGGGTTAGGGTTAGCGTTAGGGTTAGGGTTAGGGTATATCTCAAAATTGAAGAAAAAACTCAGTCAGGGTTAGGGTTAGCGTTAGGGTTAGGGTTAGGGTTAGGGTATATCTCAAAATTGAAGAAAAAACTCAGTTAGGGTTAGGGTTAGGGTTAGGTTTAGGGTATATCTCAAAATTGAAGAAAAAACTCAGTTAGGGTTAGGGTTAGGGTTAGGGTTAGGGTTAGGGTTAGGGTATATCTCAAAATTGAAGAAAAAACTCAGTTAGGGTTACGGTTAGGCTTAGGGTTAGGGTTAGGGTTAGGGTTAGGGTATATCTCAAAATTGAAGAAAAAACTCAGTTAGGGTTAGGGTTAGGGTATATCTCAAAATTGAAGAAAAAACTCAGTTAGGGTTAGGGTTAGGGTTAGGGTTAGGGTATATCTCAAAATTGAAGAAAAAACTCAGTTAGGGTTAGGGTTAGGGTTAGGGTATATCTCAAAATTGAAGAAAAAACTCAGTTAGGGTTAGGGTTAGGGTTAGGGTTAGGGTTAGGGTATATCTCAAAATTGAAGAAAAAACTCAGTTAGGGTTAGGGTTAGGGTATATCTCAAAATTGAAGAAAAAACTCAGTTAGGGTTACGGTTAGGTTTAGGGTTAGGGTTAGGGTATATCTCAAAATTGAAGAAAAAACTCAGTTAGGGTTAGGGTTAGGGTTAGGGTATATCTCAAAATTGAAGAAAAAACTCAGTTAGGGTTAGGGTTAGGGTTAGGGTTAGGGTTAGGGTATATCTCAAAATTGAAGAAAAAACTCAGGGTTAGGGTTAGGGTTAGGGTTAGGGTATATCTCAAAATTGAAGAAAAAACTCAGTTAGGGTTAGGGTTAGGGTATATCTCAAAATTGAAGAAAAAACTCAGTTAGGGTTACGGTTAGGTTTAGGGTTAGGGTTAGGGTATATCTCAAAATTGAAGAAAAAACTCAGTTAGGGTTAGGGTTAGGGTTAGGGTATATCTCAAAATTGAAGAAAAAACTCAGTTAGGGTTAGGGTTAGGGTTAGGGTTAGGGTTAGGGTTAGGGTTAGGGTATATCTCAAAATTGAAGAAAAATCTCAGTTAGGGTTACGGTTAGGCTTAGGGTTAGGGTTAGGGTTAGGGTATATCTCAAAATTGAAGAAAAAACTCAGTTAGGGTTAGGGTTAGGGTTAGGGTTAGGGTATATCTCAAAATTGAAGAAAAAACTCAGTTAGGGTTAGGGTTAGGGTTAGCGTTAGGGTTAGGGTTAGGGTATATCTCAAAATTGAAGAAAAAACTCAGTTAGGGTTAGGGTTAGGGTTAGGGTTAGGGTTAGGGTTAGGGTATATCTCAAAACTGAAGAAAAAACTCAGGGTTAGGGTTAGGGTTAGCGTTAGGGTATATCTCAAAATTGAAGAAAAAACTCAGTTAGGGTTAGGGTTAGGGTTAGCGTTAGGGTTAGGGTTAGGGTATATCTCAAAATTGAAGAAAAAACTCAGTTAGGGTTAGGGTTAGGGTTAGGGTATATCTCAAAATTGAAGAAAAAACTCAGTTAGGGTTAGGGTTAGGGTTAGGGTACATCTCAAAATTGAAGAAAAAACTCAGTTAGGGTTAGGGTTAGGGTTAGGGTATATCTCAAAATTGAAGAAAAAACTCAGTTAGGGTTAGGGTTAGGGTTAGGGTATATCTCAAAATTGAAGAAAAAACTCAGTTAGGGTTAGGGTTAGGTTTAGGGTTAGGGTTAGGGTATATCTCAAAATTGAAGAAAAAACTCAGTTAGGGTTAGGGTTAGGGTTAGGGTATATCTCAAAATTGAAGAAAAAACTCAGGGTTAGGGTTAGGGTTAGCGTTAGGGTTAGGGTTAGGTTTAGGGTTAGGGTTAGGGTATATCTCAAAATTGAAGAAAAAACTCAGTTAGGGTTAGGGTTAGGGTTAAGGTATATCTCAAAATTGAAGAAAAAACTCAGTTAGGGTTAGGGTTAGGGTTAGGGTATATCTCAAAATTGAAGAAAAAACTCAGTTAGGGTTAGGGTTAGGGTTACGTTATATCTCAAAATTGAAGAAAAAACTCAGTTAGGGTTAGGGTTAGGGTTAGGGTTAGGGTTAGGGTATATCTCAAAACTGAAGAAAAACTCAGGGTTAGGGTTAGGGTTAGGGTTAGGGTATATCTCAAAATTGAAGAAAAAACTCAGTTAGGGTTAGGGTTAGCGTTAGGGTTAGGGTTAGGGTTAGGGTATATCTCAAAATTGAAGAAAAAACTCAGTTAGGGTTAGGGTTAGGGTTAGGGTTAGGGTTAGGGTATATCTCAAAATTGAAGAAAAAACTCAGTTAGGGTTAGGGTTAGGGTTAGGGTTAGGGTATATCTCAAAACTGAAGAAAAAACTCAGGGTTAGGGTTAGGGTTAGGGTATATCTCAAAATTGAAGAAAAAACTCAGTCAGGGTTAGGGTTAGCGTTAGGGTTAGGGTTAGGGTTAGGGTATATCTCAAAATTGAAGAAAAAACTCAGTTAGGGTTAGGGTTAGGGTTAGATTTAGGGTATATCTCAAAATTGAAGAAAAAACTCAGTTAAGGTTAGGGTTAGGGTTAGGGTTAGGGTTAGGGTTAGGGTTAGGGTATATCTCAAAATTGAAGAAAAAACTCAGTTAGGGTTACGGTTAGGCTTAGGGTTAGGGTTAGGGTTAGGGTATATCTCAAAATTGAAGAAAAAACTCAGTTAGGGTTAGGGTTAGGGTTAGGGTTAGGGTATATCGCAAAATTGAAGAAAAAACTCAGGGTTAGGGTTAGGGTTAGCGTTAGGGTTAGGGTTAGGGTATATCTCAAAATTGAAGAAAAAACTCAGTTAGGGTTAGGGTTAGGGTTAGGGTTAGGGTTAGGGTTAGGGTTAGGGTATATCTCAAAACTGAAGAAAAAACTCAGGGTTAGGGTTAGGGTTAGGGTTAGGGTATATCTCAAAATTGAAGAAAAAACTCAGTTAGGGTTAGGGTTAGCGTTAGGGTTAGGGTTAGGGTTAGGGTATATCTCAAAATTGAAGAAAAAACTCAGTTAGGGTTAGGGTTAGGGTTAGGGTTAGGGTATATCTCAAAATTGAAGAAAAAACTCAGTTAGGGTTAGGGTTAGGGTTAGGGTTAGGGTATATCTCAAAACTGAAGAAAAAACTCAGGGTTAGGGTTAGGGTTAGGGTTAGGGTATATCTCAAAATTGAATAAAAAACTCAGTCAGGGTTAGGGTTAACGTTAGGGTTAGCGTTAGGGTTAGGGTATATCTCAAAATTGAAGAAAAAACTCAGTTAGGGTTAGGGTTAGGGTTAGGTTTAGGGTATATCTCAAAATTGAAGAAAAAACTCAGTTAGGGTTAGGGTTAGGGTTAGGGTTAGGGTATATCTCAAAATTGAAGAAAAACTCAGTTAGAGTTAGGGTTAGGGTTAGCGTTAGGGTTAGGGTTAGGGTATATCTCAAAATTGAAGAAAAAACTCAGTTAGGGTTAGGGTTAGGGTTAGGGTTAGGGTATATCTCAAAATTGAAGAAAAAACTCAGTTAGGGTTAGGGTTAGGGTATATCTCAAAATTGAAGAAAAAACTCAGTTAGGGTTAGGGTTAGGGTTAGGGTTAGGGTATATCTCAAAATTGAAGAAAAAACTCAGTTAGGGTTAGGGTTAGGGTTAGGGTATATCTCAAAATTGAAGAAAAAACTCAGTTAGGGTTAGGGTTAGGGTTAGGGTTAGGGTTAGGGTATATCTCAAAATTGAAGAAAAAACTCAGTTAGGGTTAGGGTTAGGGTATATCTCAAAATTGAAGAAAAAACTCAGTTAGGGTTACGGTTAGGTTTAGGGTTAGGGTTAGGGTATATCTCAAAATTGAAGAAAAAACTCAGTTAGGGTTAGGGTTAGGGTTAGGGTATATCTCAAAATTGAAGAAAAAACTCAGTTAGGGTTAGGGTTAGGGTTAGGGTTAGGGTTAGGGTATATCTCAAAATTGAAGAAAAAACTCAGGGTTAGGGTTAGGGTTAGGGTTAGGGTATATCTCAAAATTGAAGAAAAAACTCAGTTAGGGTTAGGGTTAGGGTATATCTCAAAATTGAAGAAAAAACTCAGTTAGGGTTATGGTTAGGTTTAGGGTTAGGGTTAGGGTATATCTCAAAATTGAAGAAAAAACTCAGTTAGGGTTAGGGTTAGGGTTAGGGTATATCTCAAAATTGAAGAAAAAACTCAGTTAGGGTTAGGGTTAGGGTTAGGGTTAGGGTTAGGGTATATCTCAAAATTGAAGAAAAATCTCAGTTAGGGTTACGGTTAGGCTTAGGGTTAGGGTTAGGGTTAGGGTATATCTCAAAATTGAAGAAAAAACTCAGTTAGGGTTAGGGTTAGGGTTAGGGTTAGGGTATATCTCAAAATTGAAGAAAAAACTCAGTTAGGGTTAGGGTTAGGGTTAGCGTTAGGGTTAGGGTTAGGGTATATCTCAAAATTGAAGAAAAAACTCAGTTAGGGTTAGGGTTAGGGTTAGGGTTAGGGTTAGGGTTAGGGTATATCTCAAAACTGAAGAAAAAACTCAGGGTTAGGGTTAGGGTTAGCGTTAGGGTATATCTCAAAATTGAAGAAAAAAACTCAGTTAGGGTTAGGGTTAGGGTTAGCGTTAGGGTTAGGGTTAGGGTATATCTCAAAATTGAAGAAAAAACTCAGTTAGGGTTAGGGTTAGGGTTAGGGTATATCTCAAAATTGAAGAAAAAACTCAGTTAGGGTTAGGGTTAGGGTTAGGGTACATCTCAAAATTGAAGAAAAAACTCAGTTAGGGTTAGGGTTAGGGTTAGGGTATATCTCAAAATTGAAGAAAAAACTCAGTTAGGGTTAGGGTTAGGGTTAGGGTATATCTCAAAATTGAAGAAAAAACTCAGTTAGGGTTAGGGTTAGGTTTAGGGTTAGGGTTAGGGTATATCTCAAAATTGAAGAAAAAACTCAGTTAGGGTTAGGGTTAGGGTTAGGGTATATCTCAAAATTGAAGAAAAAACTCAGGGTTAGGGTTAGGGTTAGCGTTAGGGTTAGGGTTAGGTTTAGGGTTAGGGTTAGGGTATATCTCAAAATTGAAGAAAAAACTCAGTTAGGGTTAGGGTTAGGGTTAAGGTATATCTCAAAATTGAAGAAAAAACTCAGTTAGGGTTAGGGTTAGGGTTAGGGTATATCTCAAAATTGAAGAAAAAACTCAGTTAGGGTTAGGGTTAGGGTTAGGTTATATCTCAAAATTGAAGAAAAAACTCAGTTAGGGTTAGGGTTAGGGTTAGGGTTAGGGTTAGGGTATATCTCAAAACTGAAGAAAAACTCAGGGTTAGGGTTAGGGTTAGGGTTAGGGTATATCTCAAAATTGAAGAAAAAACTCAGTTAGGGTTAGGGTTAGCGTTAGGGTTAGGGTTAGGGTTAGGGTATATCTCAAAATTGAAGAAAAAACTCAGTTAGGGTTAGGGTTAGGGTTAGGGTTAGGGTTAGGGTATATCTCAAAATTGAAGAAAAAACTCAGTTAGGGTTAGGGTTAGGGTTAGGGTTAGGGTATATCTCAAAACTGAAGAAAAAACTCAGGGTTAGGGTTAGGGTTAGGGTATATCTCAAAATTGAAGAAAAAACTCAGTCAGGGTTAGGGTTAGCGTTAGGGTTAGGGTTAGGGTTAGGGTATATCTCAAAATTGAAGAAAAAACTCAGTTAGGGTTAGGGTTAGGGTTAGATTTAGGGTATATCTCAAAATTGAAGAAAAAACTCAGTTAGGGTTAGGGTTAGGGTTAGGGTTAGGGTTAGGGTTAGGGTTAGGGTATATCTCAAAATTGAAGAAAAAACTCAGTTAGGGTTACGGTTAGGCTTAGGGTTAGGGTTAGGGTTAGGGTATATCTCAAAATTGAAGAAAAAACTCAGTTAGGGTTAGGGTTAGGGTTAGGGTTAGGGTATATCGCAAAATTGAAGAAAAAACTCAGGGTTAGGGTTAGGGTTAGCGTTAGGGTTAGGGTTAGGGTATATCTCAAAATTGAAGAAAAAACTCAGTTAGGGTTAGGGTTAGGGTTAGGGTTAGGGTTAGGGTTAGGGTTAGGGTATATCTCAAAACTGAAGAAAAAACTCAGGGTTAGGGTTAGGGTTAGGGTTAGGGTATATCTCAAAATTGAAGAAAAAACTCAGTTAGGGTTAGGGTTAGCGTTAGGGTTAGGGTTAGGGTTAGGGTATATCTCAAAATTGAAGAAAAAACTCAGTTAGGGTTAGGGTTAGGGTTAGGGTTAGGGTATATCTCAAAATTGAAGAAAAAACTCAGTTAGGGTTAGGGTTAGGGTTAGGGTTAGGGTATATCTCAAAACTGAAGAAAAAACTCAGGGTTAGGGTTAGGGTTAGGGTTAGGGTATATCTCAAAATTGAATAAAAAACTCAGTCAGGGTTAGGGTTAACGTTAGGGTTAGCGTTAGGGTTAGGGTATATCTCAAAATTGAAGAAAAAACTCAGTTAGGGTTAGGGTTAGGGTTAGGTTTAGGGTATATCTCAAAATTGAAGAAAAAACTCAGTTAGGGTTAGGGTTAGGGTTAGGGTTAGGGTATATCTCAAAATTGAAGAAAAACTCAGTTAGAGTTAGGGTTAGGGTTAGCGTTAGGGTTAGGGTTAGGGTATATCTCAAAATTGAAGAAAAAACTCAGTTAGGGTTAGGGTTAGGGTTAGGGTATATCTCAAAATTGAAGAAAAAACTCAGTTAGGGTTAGGGTTAGGGTTAGGGTATATCTCAAAATTGAAGAAAAAACTCAGTTAGGGTTAGGGTTAGGGTTAGGGTATATCTCAAAATTGAAGAAAAAACTCAGTTAGGGTTAGGGTTAGGGTTAGGGTATATCTCAAAATTGAAGAAAAAACTCAGTTAGGGTTAGGGTTAGGTTTAGGGTTAGGGATAGGGTATATCTCAAAATTGAAGAAAAAACTCAGTTAGGGTTAGGGTTAGGGTTAGGGTATATCTCAAAATTGAAGAAAAAACTCAGTTAGGTTTAGGGTTAGGGTTAGGGTTAGGGTTAGGGTTAGGGTATATCTCAAAATTGAAGAAAAAACTCAGTTAGGGTTAGGGTTAGGGTTAGGGTTAGGGTTAGGGTTAGGGTATATCTCAAAATTGAAGAAAAAACTCAGGGTTAGGGTTAGGGTTAGGGTTAGGGTTAGGATTAGGGTAAGGGTTAGGGTTAGGGTTAGGGTATATCTCAAAATTGAAGAAAAAACTCAGTCAGGGTTAGGGTTAGCGTTAGGGTTAGAGTTAGGGTTAGGGTATATCTCAAAATTGAAGAAAAAACTCAGTTAGGGTTAGGGTTAGGGTTAGGTTTAGGGTATATCTCAAAATTGAAGAAAAAACTCAGTTAGGGTTAGGGTTAGGGTTAGGGTTAGGGTTAGGGTATATCTCAAAATTGAAGAAAAAACTCAGTTAGGGTTACGGTTAGGCTTAGGGTTAGGGTT
Source organism: Hydrophis major (assembly GCA_033807585.1). NCBI lineage: Eukaryota > Metazoa > Chordata > Lepidosauria > Squamata > Elapidae > Hydrophis > Hydrophis major. Next base: position 16,428 of record JAUCBL010000421.1, read on the forward strand.
AGGGTTAGGGTTAGGGTATATCTCAAAATTGAAGAAAAAACTCAGTTAGGGTTAGGGTTAGGGTTAGGGTATATCTCAAAATTGAAGAAAAAACTCAGTTAGGGTTAGGGTTAGGGTTAGGGTTAGGGTATATCTCAAAATTGAAGAAAAAACTCAGTTAGGGTTAGGGTTAGGGTATATCTCAAAATTGAAGAAAAAACTCAGTTAGGGTTAGGGTTAGGGTTAGGGTTAGGGTTAGGGTATATCTCAAAATTGAAGAAAAAACTCAGTTAGGGTTAGGGTTAGGGTATATCTCAAAATTGAAGAAAAAACTCAGTTAGGGTTACGGTTAGGTTTAGGGTTAGGGTTAGGGTATATCTCAAAATTGAAGAAAAAACTCAGTTAGGGTTAGGGTTAGGGTTAGGGTATATCTCAAAATTGAAGAAAAAACTCAGTTAGGGTTAGGGTTAGGGTTAGGGTTAGGGTATATCTCAAAATTGAAGAAAAATCTCAGTTAGGGTTACGGTTAGGCTTAGGGTTAGGGTTAGGGTTAGGGTTAGGGTATATCTCAAAATTGAAGAAAAAACTCAGTTAGGGTTAGGGTTAGGGTTAGGGTTAGGGTATATCTCAAAATTGAAGAAAAAACTCAGTTAGGGTTAGGGTTAGGGTTAGCGTTAGGGTTAGGGTTAGGGTATATCTCAAAATTGAAGAAAAAACTCAGTTAGGGTTAGGGTTAGGGTTAGGGTTAGGGTTAGGGTTAGGGTTAGGGTTAGGGTTAGGGTATATCTCAAAACTGAAGAAAAAACTCAGGGGTTAGGGTTAGGGTTAGGGTTAGGGTATATCTCAAAATTGAAGAAAAAACTCAGTTAGGGTTAGGGTTAGCGTTAGGGTTAGGGTTAGGGTTAGGGTATATCTCAAAATTGAAGAAAAAACTCAGTTAGGGTTAGGGTTAGGGTTAGGGTTAGGGTATATCTCAAAATTGAAGAAAAAACTCAGTTAGGGTTAGGGTTAGGGTTAGGGTTAGGGTATATCTCAAAACTGAAGAAAAAACTCAGGGTTAGGGTTAGGGTTAGGGTTAGGGGTATATCTCAAAATTGAAGAAAAAACTCAGTCAGGGTTAGGGTTAGCGTTAGGGTTAGCGTTAGGGTTAGGGTATATCTCAAAATTGAAGAAAAAACTCAGTCGGTTAGGGTAAGGGTTAGGTTTAGGGTATATCTCAAAATTGAAGAAAAAACTCAGTTAGGGTTAGGGTTAGGGTTAGGGTTAGGGTATATCTCAAAATTGAAGAAAAAACTCAGTTAGGGTTAGGGTTAGGGTTAGCGTTAGGGTTAGGGTTAGTGTATATCTCAAAATTGAAGAAAAAACTCAGTTAGGGTTAGGGTTAGGGTTAGGGTTAGGGTATATCTCAAAATTGAAGAAAAAACTCAGTTAGGGTTAGGGTTAGGGTTAGGGTATATCTCAAAATTGAAGAAAAAACTCAGTTAGGGTTAGGGTTAGGGTTAGGGTTAGGGTTAGGGTATATCTCAAAATTGAAGAAAAAACTCAGTTAGGGTTAGGGTTAGGGTTAGGGTATATCTCAAAATTGAAGAAAAAACTCAGTTAGGGTTAGGGTTAGGTTTAGGGTTAGGGTTAGGGTATATCTCAAAATTGAAGAAAAAACTCAGTTAGGGTTAGGGTTAGGGTTAGGGTATATCTCAAAATTGAAGAAAAAACTCAGTTAGGGTTAGGGTTAGGGGTATATCTCAAAATTGAAGAAAAAACTCAGTTAGGGTTAGGGTTAGGGTTAGGGTTAGGGTATATCTCAAAATTGAAGAAAAAACTCAGTTAGGGTTAGGGTTAGGGTTAGGGTTAGGGTATATCTCAAAATTGAAGAAAAAACTCAGGGTTAGGGTTAGGGTTAGGGTTAGGGTTAGGGTTAGGGTTAGGGTTAGGGTATATCTCAAAATTGAAGAAAAAACTCAGTTAGGGTTAGGGTTAGGGTTAGCGTTAGGGTTAGGGTTAGGGTATATCTCAAAATTGAAGAAAAAACTCAGTTAGGGTTAGGGTTAGGGTTAGGGTATATCTCAAAATTGAAGAAAAAACTCAGTTAGGGTTAGGGTTAGGGTTAGGGTACATCTCAAAATTGAAGAAAAAACTCAGTTAGGGTTAGGGTTAGGGTTAGGGTATATCTCAAAATTGAAGAAAAAACTCAGTTAGGGTTAGGGTTAGGGTTAGGGTATATCTCAAAATTGAAGAAAAAACTCAGTTAGGGTTAGGGTTAGGTTTAGGGTTAGGGTTAGGGTATATCTCAAAATTGAAGAAAAAACTCAGTTAGGGTTAGGGTTAGGGTTAGGGTATATCTCAAAATTGAAGAAAAAACTCAGGGTTAGGGTTAGGGTTAGCGTTAGGGTTAGGGTTAGGTTTAGGGTTAGGGTTAGGGTATATCTCAAAATTGAAGAAAAAACTCAGTTAGGGTTAGGGTTAGGGTTAAGGTATATCTCAAAATTGAAGAAAAAACTCAGTTAGGGTTAGGGTTAGGGTTAGGGTATATCTCAAAATTGAAGAAAAAACTCAGTTAGGGTTAGGGTTAGGGTTAGGTTATATCTCAAAATTGAAGAAAAAACTCAGTTAGGGTTAGGGTTAGGGTTAGGGTTAGGGTTAGGGTTAGGGTATATCTCAAAACTGAAGAAAAACTCAGGGTTAGGGTTAGGGTTAGGGTTAGGGTATATCTCAAAATTGAAGAAAAAACTCAGTTAGGGTTAGGGTTAGCGTTAGGGTTAGGGTTAGGGTTAGGGTATATCTCAAAATTGAAGAAAAAACTCAGTTAGGGTTAGGGTTAGGGTTAGGGTTAGGGTATATCTCAAAATTGAAGAAAAAACTCAGTTAGGGTTAGGGTTAGGGTTAGGGTTAGGGTATATCTCAAAACTGAAGAAAAAACTCAGGGTTAGGGTTAGGGTTAGGGTATATCTCAAAATTGAAGAAAAAACTCAGTCAGGGTTCGGGTTAGCGTTAGGGTTAGGGTTAGGGTTAGGGTATATCTCAAAATTGAAGAAAAAACTCAGTTAGGGTTAGGGTTAGGGTTAGATTTAGGGTATATCTCAAAATTGAAGAAAAAACTCAGTTAGGGTTAGGGTTAGCGTTAGGGTTAGGGTTAGGGTTAGGGTATATCTCAAAATTGAAGAAAAAACTCAGTTAGAGTTAGGGTTAGGGTTAGGGTTAGTGTATATCTCAAAATTGAAGAAAAAACTCAGTTAGGGTTAGGGTTAGGGTTAGGGTTAGGGTATATCTCAAAATTGAAGAAAAAACTCAGTTAGGGTTAGGGTTAGGGTTAGGGTTAGGGTATATCTCAAAATTGAAGAAAAAACTCAGTCAGGGTTAGGGTTAGCGTTAGGGTTAGGGTTAGGGTTAGGGTATATCTCAAAATTGAAGAAAAAACTCAGTTAGGGTTAGGGTTAGGGTTAGGTTTAGGGTATATCTCAAAATTGAAGAAAAAACTCAGTTAGGGTTAGGGTTAGGGTTAGGGTTAGGGTATATCTCAAAATTGAAGAAAAAACTCAGTTAGGGTTACGGTTAGGGTTAGGGTTAGGGTTAGGGTTAGGGTTAGGGTATATCTCAAAATTGAAGAAAAAACTCAGTTAGGGTTAGGGTTAGGGTTAGGGTATATCTCAAAATTGAAGAAAAAACTCAGTTAGGGTTAGGGTTAGGGTTAGGGTTAGGGTATATCTCAAAATTGAAGAAAAAACTCAGTTAGGGTTAGGGTTAGGGTTAGGGTATATCTCAAAATTGAAGAAAAAACTCAGTTAGGGTTAGGGTTAGGGTTAGGGTTAGGGTTAGGGTATATCTCAAAATTGAAGAAAAAACTCAGTTAGGGTTAGGGTTAGGGTATATCTCAAAATTGAAGAAAAAACTCAGTTAGGGTTACGGTTAGGTTTAGGGTTAGGGTTAGGGTATATCTCAAAATTGAAGAAAAAACTCAGTTAGGGTTAGGGTTAGGGTTAGGGTATATCTCAAAATTGAAGAAAAAACTCAGTTAGGGTTAGGGTTAGGGTTAGGGTTAGGGTATATCTCAAAATTGAAGAAAAATCTCAGTTAGGGTTACGGTTAGGCTTAGGGTTAGGGTTAGGGTTAGGGTTAGGGTTAGGGTATATCTCAAAATTGAAGAAAAAACTCAGTTAGGGTTAGGGTTAGGGTTAGGGTTAGGGTTAGGGTATATCTCAAAATTGAAGAAAAAACTCAGTTAGGGTTAGGGTTAGGGTAAGCGTTAGGGTTAGGGTTAGGGTATATCTCAAAATTGAAGAAAAAACTCAGTTAGGGTTAGGGTTAGGGTTAGGGTTAGGGTTAGGGTATATCTCAAAACTGAAGAAAAAACTCAGGGTTAGGGTTAGGGTTAGGGTTAGGGTATATCTCAAAATTGAAGAAAAAACTCAGTTAGGGTTAGGGTTAGCGTTAGGGTTAGGGTTAGGGTATATCTCAAAATTGAAGAAAAAACTCAGTTAGGGTTAGGGTTAGGGTTAGGGTTAGGGTATATCTCAAAATTGAAGAAAAAACTCAGTTAGGGTTAGGGTTAGGGTTAGGGTTAGGGTATATCTCAAAACTGAAGAAAAAACTCAGGGTTAGGGTTAGGGTTAGGGTTAGGGTATATCTCAAAATTGAAGAAAAAACTCAGTCAGGGTTAGGGTTAGCGTTAGGGTTAGCGTTAGGGTTAGGGTATATCTCAAAATTGAAGAAAAAACTCAGTTAGGGTTAGGGTAAGGGTTAGGTTTAGGGTATATCTCAAAATTGAAGAAAAAACTCAGTTAGGGTTAGGGTTAGGGTTAGGGTTAGGGTTAGGGTATATCTCAAAATTGAAGAAAAAACTCAGTTAGGGTTAGGGTTAGGGTTAGCGTTAGGGTTAGGGTTAGTGTATATCTCAAAATTGAAGAAAAAACTCAGTTAGGGTTAGGGTTAGGGTTAGGGTTAGGGTATATCTCAAAATTGAAGAAAAAACTCAGTTAGGGTTAGGGTTAGGGTTAGGGTATATCTCAAAATTGAAGAAAAAACTCAGTTAGGGTTAGGGTTAGGGTTAGGGTTAGGGTTAGGGTATATCTCAAAATTGAAGAAAAAACTCAGTTAGGGTTAGGGTTAGGGTTAGGGTATATCTCAAAATTGAAGAAAAAACTCAGTTAGGGTTAGGGTTAGGTTTAGGGTTAGGGTTAGGGTATATCTCAAAATTGAAGAAAAAACTCAGTTAGGGTTAGGGTTAGGGTTAGGGTATATCTCAAAATTGAAGAAAAAACTCAGTTAGGGTTAGGGTTAGGGTATATCTCAAAATTGAAGAAAAAACTCAGTTAGGGTTAGGGTTAGGGTTAGGGTTAGGGTATATCTCAAAATTGAAGAAAAAACTCAGTTAGGGTTAGGGTTAGGGTTAGGGTTAGGGTACATCTCAAAATTGAAGAAAAAACTCAGGGTTAGGGTTAGGGTTAGGGTTAGGGTTAGGGTTAGGGTTAGGGTTAGGGTTAGGGTATATCTCAAAATTGAAGAAAAAACTCAGTCAGGGTTAGGGTTAGCGTTAGGGTTAGGGGTAGGGGTAGGGTATATCTCAAAACTGAAGAAAAAACTCAGGGTTAGGGTTAGGGTTAGGGTTAGGGTATATCTCAAAATTGAAGAAAAAACTCAGTTAGGGTTAGGGTTAGCGTTAGGGTTAGGGTTAGGGTTAGGGTATATCTTAAATTGAAGAAAAAACTCAGTTAGGGTTAGGGTTAGGGTTAGGGTTAGGGTATATCTCAAAATTGAAGAAAAAACTCAGTTAGGGTTAGGGTTAGGGTTAGGGTATATCTCAAAACTGAAGAAAAAACTCAGGGTTAGGATTAGGGTTAGGGTTAGGGTATATCTCAAAATTGAAGAAAAAACTCAGTTAGGGTTAGGGTTAGGGTTAGGGTTAGGGTATATCTCAAAATTGAAGAAAAAACTCAGTTAGGGTTACGGTTAGGCTTAGGGTTAGGGTTAGGGTTAGGGTTAGGGTATATCTCAAAATTGAAGAAAAAACTCAGTTAGGGTTAGGGTTAGGGTTAGGGTTAGGGTTAGGGTATATCTCAAAATTGAAGAAAAAACTCAGTTAGGGTTAGGGTTAGGGTTAGCGTTAGGGTTAGGGTTAGGGTATATCTCAAAATTGAAGAAAAAACTCAGTTAGGGTTAGGGTTAGGGTTAGGGTTAGGGTTAGGGTTAGGGTTAGGGTATATCTCAAAACTGAAGAAAAAACTCAGTTAGGGTTAGGGTTAGCGTTAGGGTTAGGGTTAGGGTTAGGGTATATCTCAAAATTGAAGAAAAAACTCAGTTAGAGTTAGGGTTAGGGTTAGGGTTAGGGTATATCTCAAAATTGAAGAAAAAACTCAGTTAGGGTTAGGGTTAGGGTTAGGGTTAGGGTATATCTCAAAATTGAAGAAAAAACTCAGTTAGGGTTAGGGTTAGGGTTAGCGTTAGGGTTAGGGTTAGGGTATATCTCAAAATTGAAGAAAAAACTCAGTTAGGGTTAGGGTTAGGGTATATCTCAAAATTGAAGAAAAAACTCAGTTAGGGTTAGGGTTAGGGTTAGGGTTAGGGTATATCTCAAAATTGAAGAAAAAACTCAGTTAGGGTTAGGGTTAGGGTTAGGGTATATCTCAAAATTGAAGAAAAAACTCAGGGTTAGGGTTAGGGTTAGGGTTAGGGTTAGGGTTAGGGTTAGGGTTAGGGTTAGGGTATATCTCAAAATTGAAGAAAAAACTCAGTCAGGGTTAGGGTTAGCGTTAGGGTTAGGGTTAGGGTTAGGGTATATCTCAAAATTGAAGAAAAAACTCAGTTAGGGTTAGGGTTAGGGTTAGGTTTAGGGTATATCTCAAAATTGAAGAAAAAACTCAGTTAGGGTTAGGGTTAGGGTTAGGGTTAGGGTATATCTCAAAATTGAAGAAAAAACTCAGTTAGGGTTACGGTTAGGCTTAGGGTTAGGGTTAGGGTTAGGGTTAGGGTATATCTCAAAATTGAAGAAAAAACTCAGTTAGGGTTAGGGTTAGGGTTAGGGTATATCTCAAAATTGAAGAAAAAACTCAGTTAGGGTTAGGGTTAGGGTTAGGGTTAGGGTATATCTCAAAATTGAAGAAAAAACTCAGTTAGGGTTAGGGTTAGGGTTAGGGTATATCTCAAAATTGAAGAAAAAACTCAGTTAGGGTTAGGGTTAGGGTTAGGGTTAGGGTATATCTCAAAATTGAAGAAAAAACTCAGTTAGGGTTAGGGTTAGGGTATATCTCAAAATTGAAGAAAAAACTCCCTTAGGCTTACGGTTAGGTTTAGGGTTAGGGTTAGGGTATATCTCAAAATTGAAGAAAAAACTCAGTTAGGGTTAGGGTTAGGGTTAGGGTATATCTCAAAATTGAAGAAAAAACTCAGTTAGGGTTAGGGTTAGGGTTAGGGTTAGGGTTAGGGTATATCTCAAAATTGAAGAAAAATCTCAGTTAGGGTTACGGTTAGGCTTAGGGTTAGGGTTAGGGTTAGGGTTAGGGTATATCTCAAAATTGAAGAAAAAACTCAGTTAGGGTTAGGGTTAGGGTTAGGGTTAGGGTATATCTCAAAATTGAAGAAAAAACTCAGTTAGGGTTAGGGTTAGGGTTAGCGTTAGGGTTAGGGTTAGGGTATATCTCAAAATTGAAGAAAAAACTCAGTTAGGGTTAGGGTTAGGGTTAGGGTTAGGGTTAGGGTTAGGGTTAGGGTTAGGGTTAGGGTTAGGGTTAGGGTTAGGGTTAGGGTTAGGGTTAGGGTATATCTCAAAACTGAAGAAAAAACTCAGGGTTAGGGTTAGGGTTAGGGTTAGGGTATATCTCAAAATTGAAGAAAAAACTCAGTTAGGGTTAGGGTTAGCGTTAGGGTTAGGGTTAGGGTTAGGGTATATCTCAAAATTGAAGAAAAAACTCAGTTAGGTTAGGGTTAGGGTTAGGGTTAGGGTATATCTCAAAATTGAAGAAAAAACTCAGTTAGGGTTAGGGTTAGGGTTAGGGTTAGGGTATATCTCAAAACTGAAGAAAAAACTCAGGGTTAGGGTTAGGGTTAGGGTTAATGTATATCTCAAAATTGAAGAAAAAACTCAGTCAGGGTTAGGGTTAGCGTTAGGGTTAGCGTTAGGGTTAGGGTATATCTCAAAATTGAAGAAAAAACTCAGTTAGGGTTAGGGTTAGGGTTAGGTTTAGGGTATATCTCAAAATTGAAGAAAAAACTCAGTTAGGGTTAGGGTTAGGGTTAGGGTTAGGGTTAGAGTATATCTCAAAATTGAAGAAAAAACTCAGTTAGGGTTAGGGTTAGGGTTAGCGTTAGGGTTAGGGTTAGGGTATATCTCAAAATTGAAGAAAAAACTCAGTTAGGGTTAGGGTTAGGGTTAGGGTTAGGGTATATCTCAAAATTGAAGAAAAAACTCAGTTAGGGTTAGGGTTAGGGTTAGGGTATATCTCAAAATTGAAGAAAAAACTCAGTTAGGGTTAGGGTTAGGGTTAGGGTTAGGGTATATCTCAAAATTGAAGAAAAAACTCAGTTAGGGTTAGGGTTAGGGTTAGGGTATATCTCAAAATTGAAGAAAAAACTCAGTTAGGGTTAGGGTTAGGTTTAGGGTTAGGGTTAGGGTATATCTCAAAATTGAAGAAAAAACTCAGTTAGGGTTAGGGTTAGGGTATATCTCAAAATTGAAGAAAAAACTCAGTTAGGGTTAGGGTTAGGGTTAGGGTTAGGGTATATCTCAAAATTGAAGAAAAAACTCAGTTAGGGTTAGGGTTAGGGTATATCTCAAAATTGAAGAAAAAACTCAGTTAGGGTTAGGGTTAGGGTTAGGGTTAGGGTATATCTCAAAATTGAAGAAAAAACTCAGTTAGGGTTAGGGTTAGGGTTAGGGTTAGGGTTAGGGTTAGGGTAAGGGTTAGGGTATATCTCAAAACTGAAGAAAAAACTCAGGGTTAGGGTTAGGGTTAGGGTTAGGGTATATCTCAAAATTGAAGAAAAAACTCAGTTAGGGTTAGGGTTAGGGTTAGGGTTAGGGTATATCTCAAAACTGAAGAAAAAACTCAGGGTTAGGGTTAGGGTTAGGGTTAGGGTATATCTCAAAATTGAAGAAAAAACTCAGTCAGGGTTAGGGTTAGCGTTAGGGTTAGCGTTAGGGTTAGGGTATATCTCAAAATTGAAGAAAAAACTCAGTTAGGGTTAGGGTAAGGGTTAGGTTTAGGGTATATCTCAAAATTGAAGAAAAAACTCAGTTAGGGTTAGGGTTAGGGTTAGGGTTAGGGTATATCTCAAAATTGAAGAAAAAACTCAGTTAGGGTTAGGGTTAGGGTTAGCGTTAGGGTTAGGGTTAGTGTATATCTCAAAATTGAAGAAAAAACTCAGTTAGGGTTAGGGTTAGGGTTAGGGTATATCTCAAAATTGAAGAAAAAACTCAGTTAGGGTTAGGGTTAGGGTTAGGGTATATCTCAAAATTGAAGAAAAAACTCAGTTAGGGTTAGGGTTAGGGTTAGGGTTAGGGTTAGGGTATATCTCAAAATTGAAGAAAAAACTCAGTTAGGGTTAGGGTTAGGGTTAGGGTATATCTCAAAATTGAAGAAAAAACTCAGTTAGGGTTAGGGTTAGGGTATATCTCAAAATTGAAGAAAAAACTCAGTTAGGGTTAGGGTTAGGGTTAGGGTTAGGGTATATCTCAAAATTGAAGAAAAAACTCAGTTAGGGTTAGGGTTAGGGTTAGGGTTAGGGTATATCTCAAAATTGAAGAAAAAACTCAGGGTTAGGGTTAGGGTTAGGGTTAGGGTTAGGGTTAGGTTAGGGTTAGGGTTAGGGTTAGGGTTAGGGTTAGGGTTAGGGTATATCTCAAAATTGAAGAAAAAACTCAGTCAGGGTTAGGGTTAGCGTTTGGGTTAGGGTTAGGGTTAGGGTATATCTCAAAACTGAAGAAAAAACTCAGGGTTAGGGTTAGGGTTAGGGTTAGGGTATATCTCAAAATTGAAGAAAAAACTCAGTTAGGGTTAGGGTAAGGGTTAGGTTTAGGGTATATCTCAAAATTGAAGAAAAAACTCAGTTAGGGTTAGGGTTAGGGTTAGGGTTAGGGTATATCTCAAAATTGAAGAAAAAACTCAGTTAGGGTTAGGGTTAGGGTTAGCGTTAGGGTTAGGGTTAGTGTATATCTCAAAATTGAAGAAAAAACTCAGTTAGGGTTAGGGTTAGGGTTAGGGTATATCTCAAAATTGAAGAAAAAACTCAGTTAGGGTTAGGGTTAGGGTTAGGGTATATCTCAAAATTGAAGAAAAAACTCAGTTAGGGTTAGGGTTAGGGTTAGGGTTAGGGTTAGGGTATATCTCAAAATTGAAGAAAAAACTCAGTTAGGGTTAGGGTTAGGGTTAGGGTATATCTCAAAATTGAAGAAAAAACTCAGTTAGGGTTAGGGTTAGGGTATATCTCAAAATTGAAGAAAAAACTCAGTTAGGGTTAGGGTTAGGGTTAGGGTTAGGGTATATCTCAAAATTGAAGAAAAAACTCAGTTAGGGTTAGGGTTAGGGTTAGGGTTAGGGTATATCTCAAAATTGAAGAAAAAACTCAGGGTTAGGGTTAGGGTTAGGGTTAGGGTTAGGGTTAGGGTTAGGGTTAGGGTTAGGGTTAGGGTTAGGGTTAGGGTTAGGGTATATCTCAAAATTGAAGAAAAAACTCAGTCAGGGTTAGGGTTAGCGTTAGGGTTAGGGTTAGGGTTAGGGTATATCTCAAAACTGAAGAAAAAACTCAGGGTTAGGGTTAGGGTTAGGGTTAGGGTATATCTCAAAATTGAAGAAAAAACTCAGTTAGGGTTAGGGTTAGCGTTAGGGTTAGGGTTAGGGTTAGGGTATATCTTAAATTGAAGAAAAAACTCAGTTAGGGTTAGGGTTAGGGTTAGGGTTAGGGTATATCTCAAAATTGAAGAAAAAACTCAGTTAGGGTTAGGGTTAGGGTTAGGGTATATCTCAAAACTGAAGAAAAAACTCAGGGTTAGGATTAGGGTTAGGGTTAGGGTATATCTCAAAATTGAAGAAAAAACTCAGTTAGGGTTAGGGTTAGGGTTAGGGTTAGGGTATATCTCAAAATTGAAGAAAAAACTCAGTTAGGGTTACGGTTAGGCTTAGGGTTAGGGTTAGGGTTAGGGTTAGGGTATATCTCAAAATTGAAGAAAAAACTCAGTTAGGGTTAGGGTTAGGGTTAGGGTTAGGGTTAGGGTATATCTCAAAATTGAAGAAAAAACTCAGTTAGGGTTAGGGTTAGGGTTAGCGTTAGGGTTAGGGTTAGGGTATATCTCAAAATTGAAGAAAAAACTCAGTTAGGGTTAGGGTTAGGGTTAGGGTTAGGGTTAGGGTTAGGGTTAGGGTATATCTCAAAACTGAAGAAAAAACTCAGTTAGGGTTAGGGTTAGCGTTAGGGTTAGGGTTAGGGTTAGGGTATATCTCAAAATTGAAGAAAAAACTCAGTTAGAGTTAGGGTTAGGGTTAGGGTTAGGGTATATCTCAAAATTGAAGAAAAAACTCAGTTAGGGTTAGGGTTAGGGTTAGGGTTAGGGTATATCTCAAAATTGAAGAAAAAACTCAGTTAGGGTTAGGGTTAGGGTTAGCGTTAGGGTTAGGGTTAGGGTATATCTCAAAATTGAAGAAAAAACTCAGTTAGGGTTAGGGTTAGGGTATATCTCAAAATTGAAGAAAAAACTCAGTTAGGGTTAGGGTTAGGGTTAGGGTTAGGGTATATCTCAAAATTGAAGAAAAAACTCAGTTAGGGTTAGGGTTAGGGTTAGGGTATATCTCAAAATTGAAGAAAAAACTCAGGGTTAGGGTTAGGGTTAGGGTTAGGGTTAGGGTTAGGGTTAGGGTTAGGGTATATCTCAAAATTGAAGAAAAAACTCAGTCAGGGTTAGGGTTAGCGTTAGGGTTAGGGTTAGGGTTAGGGTATATCTCAAAATTGAAGAAAAACCTCAGTTAGGGTTAGGGTTAGGGTTAGGTTTAGGGTATATCTCAAAATTGAAGAAAAAACTCAGTTAGGGTTAGGGTTAGGGTTAGGGTTAGGGTATATCTCAAAATTGAAGAAAAAACTCAGTTAGGGTTACGGTTAGGCTTAGGGTTAGGGTTAGGGTTAGGGTTAGGGTATATCTCAAAATTGAAGAAAAAACTCAGTTAGGGTTAGGGTTAGGGTTAGGGTATATCTCAAAATTGAAGAAAAAACTCAGTTAGGGTTAGGGTTAGGGTTAGGGTTAGGGTATATCTCAAAATTGAAGAAAAAACTCAGTTAGGGTTAGGGTTAGGGTTAGGGTATATCTCAAAATTGAAGAAAAAACTCAGTTAGGGTTAGGGTTAGGGTTAGGGTTAGGGTATATCTCAAAATTGAAGAAAAAACTCAGTTAGGGTTAGGGTTAGGGTATATCTCAAAATTGAAGAAAAAACTCACTTAGGCTTACGGTTAGGTTTAGGGTTAGGGTTAGGGTATATCTCAAAATTGAAGAAAAAACTCAGTTAGGGTTAGGGTTAGGGTTAGGGTATATCTCAAAATTGAAGAAAAAACTCAGTTAGGGTTAGGGTTAGGGTTAGGGTTAGGGTTAGGGTATATCTCAAAATTGAAGAAAAATCTCAGTTAGGGTTACGGTTAGGCTTAGGGTTAGGGTTAGGGTTAGGGTTAGGGTATATCTCAAAATTGAAGAAAAAACTCAGTTAGGGTTAGGGTTAGGGTTAGGGTTAGGGTATATCTCAAAATTGAAGAAAAAACTCAGTTAGGGTTAGGGTTAGGGTTAGCGTTAGGGTTAGGGTTAGGGTATATCTCAAAATTGAAGAAAAAACTCAGTTAGGGTTAGGGTTAGGGTTAGGGTTAGGGTTAGGGTTAGGGTTAGGGTTAGGGTTAGGGTTAGGGTTAGGGTTAGGGTATATCTCAAAACTGAAGAAAAAACTGAGGGTTAGGGTTAGGGTTAGGGTTAGGGTATATCTCAAAATTGAAGAAAAAACTCAGTTAGGGTTAGGGTTAGCGTTAGGGTTAGGGTTAGGGTTAGGGTATATCTCAAAATTGAAGAAAAAACTCAGTTAGGTTAGGGTTAGGGTTAGGGTTAGGGTATATCTCAAAATTGAAGAAAAAACTCAGTTAGGGTTAGGGTTAGGGTTAGGGTTAGGGTATATCTCAAAACTGAAGAAAAAACTCAGGGTTAGGGTTAGGGTTAGGGTTAATGTATATCTCAAAATTGAAGAAAAAACTCAGTCAGGGTTAGGGTTAGCGTTAGGGTTAGCGTTAGGGTTAGGGTATATCTCAAAATTGAAGAAAAAACTCAGTTAGGGTTAGGGTTAGGGTTAGGTTTAGGGTATATCTCAAAATTGAAGAAAAAACTCAGTTAGGGTTAGGGTTAGGGTTAGGGTTAGGGTTAGAGTATATCTCAAAATTGAAGAAAAAACTCAGTTAGGGTTAGGGTTAGGGTTAGCGTTAGGGTTAGGGTTAGGGTATATCTCAAAATTGAAGAAAAAACTCAGTTAGGGTTAGGGTTAGGGTTAGGGTTAGGGTATATCTCAAAATTGAAGAAAAAACTCAGTTAGGGTTAGGGTTAGGGTTAGGGTATATCTCAAAATTGAAGAAAAAACTCAGTTAGGGTTAGGGTTAGGGTTAGGGTTAGGGTTAGGGTATATCTCAAAATTGAAGAAAAAACTCAGTTAGGGTTAGGGTTAGGGTTAGGGTATATCTCAAAATTGAAGAAAAAACTCAGTTAGGGTTAGGGTTAGGTTTAGGGTTAGGGTTAGGGTATATCTCAAAATTGAAGAAAAAACTCAGTTAGGGTTAGGGTTAGGGTATATCTCAAAATTGAAGAAAAAACTCAGTTAGGGTTAGGGTTAGGGTTAGGGTTAGGGTTAGGGTATATCTCAAAATTGAAGAAAAAACTCAGTTAGGGTTAGGGTTAGGGTATATCTCAAAATTGAAGAAAAAACTCAGTTAGGGTTAGGGTTAGGGTTAGGGTTAGGGTATATCTCAAAATTGAAGAAAAAACTCAGTTAGGGTTAGGGTTAGGGTTAGGGTTAGGGTTAGGGTTAGGGTTAGGGTTAGGGTTAGGGTATATCTCAAAACTGAAGAAAAAACTCAGGGTTAGGGTTAGGGTTAGGGTTAGGGTATATCTCAAAATTGAAGAAAAAACTCAGTTAGGGTTAGGGTTAGGGTTAGGGTTAGGGTATATCTCAAAACTGAAGAAAAAACTCAGGGTTAGGGTTAGGGTTAGGGTTAGGGTATATCTCAAAATTGAAGAAAAAACTCAGTCAGGGTTAGGGTTAGCGTTAGGGTTAGCGTTAGGGTTAGGGTATATCTCAAAATTGAAGAAAAAACTCAGTTAGGGTTAGGGTAAGGGTTAGGTTTAGGGTATATCTCAAAATTGAAGAAAAAACTCAGTTAGGGTTAGGGTTAGGGTTAGGGTTAGGGTATATCTCAAAATTGAAGAAAAAACTCAGTTAGGGTTAGGGTTAGGGTTAGCGTTAGGGTTAGGGTTAGTGTATATCTCAAAATTGAAGAAAAAACTCAGTTAGGGTTAGGGTTAGGGTTAGGGTATATCTCAAAATTGAAGAAAAAACTCAGTTAGGGTTAGGGTTAGGGTTAGGGTATATCTCAAAATTGAAGAAAAAACTCAGTTAGGGTTAGGGTTAGGGTTAGGGTTAGGGTTAGGGTATATCTCAAAATTGAAGAAAAAACTCAGTTAGGGTTAGGGTTAGGGTTAGGGTATATCTCAAAATTGAAGAAAAAACTCAGTTAGGGTTAGGGTTAGGGTATATCTCAAAATTGAAGAAAAAACTCAGTTAGGGTTAGGGTTAGGGTTAGGGTTAGGGTATATCTCAAAATTGAAGAAAAAACTCAGTTAGGGTTAGGGTTAGGGTTAGGGTTAGGGTATATCTCAAAATTGAAGAAAAAACTCAGGGTTAGGGTTAGGGTTAGGGTTAGGGTTAGGGTTAGGGTTAGGGTTAGGGTTAGGGTTAGGGTTAGGGTTAGGGTTAGGGTATATCTCAAAATTGAAGAAAAAACTCAGTCAGGGTTAGGGTTAGCGTTAGGGTTAGGGTTAGGGTTAGGGTATATCTCAAAACTGAAGAAAAAACTCAGGGTTAGGGTTAGGGTTAGGGTTAGGGTATATCTCAAAATTGAAGAAAAAACTCAGTTAGGGTTAGGGTTAGCGTTAGGGTTAGGGTTAGGGTTAGGGTATATCTCAAAATTGAAGAAAAAACTCAGTTAGGGTTAGGGTTAGGGTTAGGGTTAGGGTTAGGGTATATCTCAAAATTGAAGAAAAAACTAAGTTAGGGTTAGGGTTAGGGTTAGGGTATATCTCAAAACTGAAGAAAAAACTCAGGGTTAGGATTAGGGTTAGGGTTAGGGTATATCTCAAAATTGAAGAAAAAACTCAGTCAGGGTTAGGGTTAGGGTTAGGGTTAGGGTATATCTCAAAATTGAAGAAAAAACTCAGTTAGGGTTAGGGTTAGGGTTAGGTTTAGGGTATATCTCAAAATTGAAGAAAAAACTCAGTTAGGGTTAGGGTTAGGGTTAGGGTTAGGGTTAGGGTTAGGGTATATCTCAAAATTGAAGAAAAAACTCAGTTAGGGTTACGGTTAGGCTTAGGGTTAGGGTTAGGGTTAGGGTTAGGGTATATCTCAAAATTGAAGAAAAAACTCAGTTAGGGTTAGGGTTAGGGTTAGGGTTAGGGTATATCTCAAAATTGAAGAAAAAACTCAGTTAGGGTTAGGGTTAGGGTTAGCGTTAGGGTTAGGGTTAGGGTATATCTCAAAATTGAAGAAAAAACTCAGTTAGGGTTAGGGTTAGGGTTAGGGTTAGGGTTAGGGTTAGGGTTAGGGTTAGGGTATATCTCAAAACTGAAGAAAAAACTCAGGGTTAGGGTTAGGGTTAGGGTTAGGGTATATCTCAAAATTGAAGAAAAAACTCAGTTAGGGTTAGGGTTAGCGTTAGGGTTAGGGTTAGGGTTAGGGTATATCTCAAAATTGAAGAAAAAACTCAGTTAGGGTTAGGGTTAGGGTTAGGGTTAGGGTATATCTCAAAATTGAAGAAAAAACTCAGTTAGGGTTAGGGTTAGGGTTAGGGTTAGGGTATATCTCAAAACTGAAGAAAAAACTCAGGGTTAGGGTTAGGGTTAGGGTTAGGGTATATCTCAAAATTGAAGAAAAAACTCAGTCAGGGTTAGGGTTAGCGTTAGGGTTAGCGTTAGGGTTAGGGTATATCTCAAAATTGAAGAAAAAACTCAGTTAGGGTTAGGGTTAGGGTTAGGTTTAGGGTATATCTCAAAATTGAAGAAAAAACTCAGTTAGGGTTAGGGTTAGGGTTAGGGTTAGGGTATATCTCAAAATTGAAGAAAAAACTCAGTTAGGGTTAGGGTTAGGGTTAGCGTTAGGGTTAGGGTTAGGGTATATCTCAAAATTGAAGAAAAAACTCAGTCAGGGTTAGGGTTAGCGTTAGGGTTAGGGTTAGGGTTAGGGTATATCTCAAAATTGAAGAAAAAACTCAGTTAGGGTTAGGGTTAGGGTTAGGTTTAGGGTATATCTCAAAATTGAAGAAAAAACTCAGTTAGGGTTAGGGTTAGGGTTAGGGTTAGGGTTAGGGTTAGGGTATATCTCAAAATTGAAGAAAAAACTCAGTTAGGGTTACGGTTAGGCTTAGGGTTAGGGTTAGGGTTAGGGTTAGGGTATATCTCAAAATTGAAGAAAAAACTCAGTTAGGGTTAGGGTTAGGGTTAGGGTATATCTCAAAATTGAAGAAAAAACTCAGTTAGGGTTAGGGTTAGGGTTAGGGTTAGGGTATATCTCAAAATTGAAGAAAAAACTCAGTTAGGGTTAGGGTTAGGGTTAGGGTATATCTCAAAATTGAAGAAAAAACTCAGTTAGGGTTAGGGTTAGGGTTAGGGTTAGGGTTAGGGTATATCTCAAAATTGAAGAAAAAACTCAGTTAGGGTTAGGGTTAGGGTTAGGGTATATCTCAAAATTGAAGAAAAAACTCAGTTAGGGTTAGGGTTAGGTTTAGGGTTAGGGTTAGGGTATATCTCAAAATTGAAGAAAAAACTCAGTTAGGGTTAGGGTTAGGGTATATCTCAAAATTGAAGAAAAAACTCAGTTAGGGTTAGGGTTAGGGTTAGGGTTAGGGTTAGGGTATATCTCAAAATTGAAGAAAAAACTCAGTTAGGGTTAGGGTTAGGGTATATCTCAAAATTGAAGAAAAAACTCAGTTAGGGTTAGGGTTAGGGTTAGGGTTAGGGTATATCTCAAAATTGAAGAAAAAACTCAGTTAGGGTTAGGGTTAGGGTTAGGGTTAGGGTTAGGGTTAGGGTTAGGGTTAGGGTTAGGGTTAGGGTATATCTCAAAACTGAAGAAAAAACTCAGGGTTAGGGTTAGGGTTAGGGTTAGGGTATATCTCAAAATTGAAGAAAAAACTCAGTTAGGGTTAGGGTTAGGGTTAGGGTTAGGGTATATCTCAAAACTGAAGAAAAAACTCAGGGTTAGGGTTAGGGTTAGGGTTAGGGTATATCTCAAAATTGAAGAAAAAACTCAGTCAGGGTTAGGGTTAGCGTTAGGGTTAGCGTTAGGGTTAGGGTATATCTCAAAATTGAAGAAAAAACTCAGTTAGGGTTAGGGTAAGGGTTAGGTTTAGGGTATATCTCAAAATTGAAGAAAAAACTCAGTTAGGGTTAGGGTTAGGGTTAGGGTTAGGGTATATCTCAAAATTGAAGAAAAAACTCAGTTAGGGTTAGGGTTAGGGTTAGCGTTAGGGTTAGGGTTAGTGTATATCTCAAAATTGAAGAAAAAACTCAGTTAGGGTTAGGGTTAGGGTTAGGGTTAGGGTTAGGGTATATCTCAAAATTGAAGAAAAAACTCAGTTAGGGTTAGGGTTAGGGTTAGGGTATATCTCAAAATTGAAGAAAAAACTCAGTTAGGGTTAGGGTTAGGGTTAGGGTTAGGGTTAGGGTTAGGGTATATCTCAAAATTGAAGAAAAAACTCAGTTAGGGTTAGGGTTAGGGTTAGGGTATATCTCAAAATTGAAGAAAAAACTCAGTTAGGGTTAGGGTTAGGGTTAGGGTTAGGGTTAGGGTATATCTCAAAATTGAAGAAAAAACTCAGTTAGGGTTAGGGTTAGGGTTAGGGTATATCTCAAAATTGAAGAAAAAACTCAGTTAGGGTTAGGGTTAGGGTAT
Source organism: Hydrophis major (assembly GCA_033807585.1). Lineage (NCBI taxonomy): Eukaryota > Metazoa > Chordata > Lepidosauria > Squamata > Elapidae > Hydrophis > Hydrophis major. The sequence continues at coordinate 34,565 of JAUCBL010000421.1, forward strand.
ATCTCAAAATTGAAGAAAAAACTCAGTTAGGGTTAGGGTTAGGGTTAGGGTTAGGGTATATCTCAAAATTGAAGAAAAAACTCAGTTAGGGTTAGGGTTAGGGTTAGGGTTAGGGTTAGGGTTAGGGTATATCTCAAAATTGAAGAAAAAACTCAGTTAGGGTTACGGTTAGGCTTAGGGTTAGGGTTAGGGTTAGGGTTAGGGTATATCTCAAAATTGAAGAAAAAACTCAGTTAGGGTTAGGGTTAGGGTTAGGGTATATCTCAAAATTGAAGAAAAAATTCAGTTAGGGTTAGGGTTAGGGTTAGGGTTAGGGTATATCTCAAAATTGAAGAAAAAACTCAGTTAGGGTTAGGGTTAGGGTTAGGGTATATCTCAAAATTGAAGAAAAAACTCAGTTAGGGTTAGGGTTAGGGTTAGGGTTAGGGTTAGGGTATATCTCAAAATTGAAGAAAAAACTCAGTTAGGGTTAGGGTTAGGGTTAGGGTATATCTCAAAATTGAAGAAAAAACTCAGTTAGGGTTAGGGTTAGGTTTAGGGTTAGGGTTAGGGTATATCTCAAAATTGAAGAAAAAACTCAGTTAGGGTTAGGGTTAGGGTATATCTCAAAATTGAAGAAAAAACTCAGTTAGGGTTAGGGTTAGGGTTAGGGTTAGGGTTAGGGTATATCTCAAAATTGAAGAAAAAACTCAGTTAGGGTTAGGGTTAGGGTATATCTCAAAATTGAAGAAAAAACTCAGTTAGGGTTAGGGTTAGGGTTAGGGTTAGGGTATATCTCAAAATTGAAGAAAAAACTCAGTTAGGGTTAGGGTTAGGGTTAGGGTTAGGGTATATCTCAAAACTGAAGAAAAAACTCAGGGTTAGGGTTAGGGTTAGGGTTAGGGTATATCTCAAAATTGAAGAAAAAACTCAGTCAGGGTTAGGGTTAGCGTTAGGGTTAGCGTTAGGGTTAGGGTATATCTCAAAATTGAAGAAAAAACTCAGTTAGGGTTAGGGTAAGGGTTAGGTTTAGGGTATATCTCAAAATTGAAGAAAAAACTCAGTTAGGGTTAGGGTTAGGGTTAGGGTTAGGGTATATCTCAAAATTGAAGAAAAAACTCAGTTAGGGTTAGGGTTAGGGTTAGCGTTAGGGTTAGGGTTAGTGTATATCTCAAAATTGAAGAAAAAACTCAGTTAGGGTTAGGGTTAGGGTTAGGGTTAGGGTATATCTCAAAATTGAAGAAAAAACTCAGTTAGGGTTAGGGTTAGGGTTAGGGTATATCTCAAAATTGAAGAAAAAACTCAGTTAGGGTTAGGGTTAGGGTTAGGGTTAGGGTTAGGGTATATCTCAAAATTGAAGAAAAAACTCAGTTAGGGTTAGGGTTAGGGTTAGGGTTAGGGTATATCTCAAAATTGAAGAAAAAACTCAGTTAGGGTTAGGGTTAGGTTTAGGGTTAGGGTTAGGGTATATCTCAAAATTGAAGAAAAAACTCAGTTAGGGTTAGGGTTAGGGTTAGGGTATATCTCAAAATTGAAGAAAAAACTCAGTTAGGGTTAGGGTTAGGGTATATCTCAAAATTGAAGAAAAAACTCAGTTAGGGTTAGGGTTAGGGTTAGGGTTAGGGTTAGGGTATATCTCAAAATTGAAGAAAAAACTCAGGGTTAGGGTTAGGGTTAGGGTTAGGGTTAGGGTTAGGGTTAGGGTTAGGGTTAGGGTTAGGGTTAGGGTTAGGGTTAGGGTATATCTCAAAATTGAAGAAAAAACTCAGTTAGGGTTAGGGTTAGGGTTAGGGTTAGGGTTAGGGTATATCTCAAAATTGAAGAAAAAACTCAGTTAGGGTTAGGGTTAGGGTTAGGGTTAGGGTATATCTCAAAATTGAAGAAAAAACTCAGTTAGGGTTAGGGTTAGGTTTAGGGTTAGGGTTAGGGTATATCTCAAAATTGAAGAAAAAACTCAGTTAGGGTTAGGGTTAGGGTTAGGGTATATCTCAAAATTGAAGAAAAAACTCAGTTAGGGTTAGGGTTAGGGTATATCTCAAAATTGAAGAAAAAACTCAGTTAGGGTTAGGGTTAGGGTTAGGGTTAGGGTTAGGGTATATCTCAAAATTGAAGAAAAAACTCAGGGTTAGGGTTAGGGTTAGGGTTAGGGTTAGGGTTAGGGTTAGGGTTAGGGTTAGGGTTAGGGTTAGGGTTAGGGTTAGGGTTAGGGTATATCTCAAAATTGAAGAAAAAACTCAGTCAGGGTTAGGGTTAGCGTTAGGGTTAGGGTTAGGGTTAGGGTATATCTCAAAACTGAAGAAAAAACTCAGGGTTAGGGTTAGGGTTAGGGTTAGGGTATATCTCAAAATTGAAGAAAAAACTCAGTTAGGGTTAGGGTTAGCGTTAGGGTTAGGGTTAGGGTTAGGGTATATCTGAAAATTGAAGAAAAAACTCAGTTAGGGTTAGGGTTAGGGTTAGGGTTAGGGTATATCTCAAAATTGAAGAAAAAACTCAGTTAGGGTTAGGGTTAGGGTTAGGGTTAGGGTATATCTCAAAACTGAAGAAAAAACTCAGGGTTAGGGTTAGGGTTAGGGTTAGGGTATATCTCAAAATTGAAGAAAAAACTCAGTCAGGGTTAGGGTTAGCGTTAGGGTTAGGGTATATCTCAAAATTGAAGAAAAAAACTCAGTTAGGGTTAGGGTTAGGGTTAGGTTTAGGGTATATCTCAAAATTGAAGAAAAAACTCAGTTAGGGTTAGGGTTAGGGTTAGGGTTAGGGTATATCTCAAAATTGAAGAAAAAACTCAGTTAGGGTTAGGGTTAGGGTTAGCGTTAGGGTTAGGGTTAGGGTATATCTCAAAATTGAAGAAAAAACTCAGTCAGGGTTAGGGTTAGCGTTAGGGTTAGGGTTAGGGTTAGGGTATATCTCAAAATTGAAGAAAAAACTCAGTTAGGGTTAGGGTTAGGGTTAGGTTTAGGGTATATCTCAAAATTGAAGAAAAAACTCAGTTAGGGTTAGGGTTAGGGTTAGGGTTAGGGTTAGGGTTAGGGTATATCTCAAAATTGAAGAAAAAACTCAGTTAGGGTTACGGTTAGGCTTAGGGTTAGGGTTAGGGTTAGGGTTAGGGTATATCTCAAAATTGAAGAAAAAACTCAGTTAGGGTTAGGGTTAGGGTTAGGGTATATCTCAAAATTGAAGAAAAAACTCAGTTAGGGTTAGGGTTAGGTTTAGGGTCAGGGTTAGGGTATATCTCAAAATTGAAGAAAAAACTCAGTTAGGGTTAGGGTTAGGGTTAGGGTATATCTCAAAATTGAAGAAAAAACTCAGTCAGGGTTAGGGTTAGCGTTAGGGTTAGGGGTAGGGTTAGGGTATATCTCAAAACTGAAGAAAAAACTCAGGGTTAGGGTTAGGGTTAGGGTTAGGGTAAGGGTTAGGGTTAGGGTATATCTCAAAATTGAAGAAAAAACTCAGTTAGGGTTAGGGTTAGGGTTAGGGTTAGGGTATATCTCAAAATTGAAGAAAAAACTCAGTTAGGGTTAGGGTTAGGGTTAGGGTTAGGGTTAGGGTATATCTCAAAACTGAAGAAAAAACTCAGGGTTAGGGTTAGGGTTAGGGTTAGGGTATATCTCAAAATTGAAGAAAAAACTCAGTTAGGGTTAGGGTTAGGGTTAGGGTTAGGGTATATCTCAAAACTGAAGAAAAAACTCAGGGTTAGGGTTAGGGTTAGGGTTAGGGTTAGGGTTAGGGTATATCTCAAAATTGAAGAAAAAACTAAGTTAGGGTTAGGGTTAGGGTTAGGGTATATCTCAAAACTGAAGAAAAAACTCAGGGTTAGGATTAGGGTTAGGGTTAGGGTATATCTCAAAATTGAAGAAAAAACTCAGTCAGGGTTAGGGTTAGGGTTAGGGTTAGGGTATATCTCAAAATTGAAGAAAAAACTCAGTTAGGGTTAGGGTTAGGGTTAGGTTTAGGGTATATCTCAAAATTGAAGAAAAAACTCAGTTAGGGTTAGGGTTAGGGTTAGGGTTAGGGTTAGGGTTAGGGTATATCTCAAAATTGAAGAAAAAACTCAGTTAGGGTTACGGTTAGGCTTAGGGTTAGGGTTAGGGTTAGGGTTAGGGTATATCTCAAAATTGAAGAAAAAACTCAGTTAGGGTTAGGGTTAGGGTTAGGGTTAGGGTATATCTCAAAATTGAAGAAAAAACTCAGTTAGGGTTAGGGTTAGGGTTAGCGTTAGGGTTAGGGTTAGGGTATATCTCAAAATTGAAGAAAAAACTCAGTTAGGGTTAGGGTTAGGGTTAGGGTTAGGGTTAGGGTTAGGGTTAGGGTTAGGGTATATCTCAAAACTGAAGAAAAAACTCAGGGTTAGGGTTAGGGTTAGGGTTAGGGTATATCTCAAAATTGAAGAAAAAACTCAGTTAGGGTTAGGGTTAGCGTTAGGGTTAGGGTTAGGGTTAGGGTATATCTCAAAATTGAAGAAAAAACTCAGTTAGGGTTAGGGTTAGGGTTAGGGTTAGGGTATATCTCAAAATTGAAGAAAAAACTCAGTTAGGGTTAGGGTTAGGGTTAGGGTTAGGGTATATCTCAAAACTGAAGAAAAAACTCAGGGTTAGGGTTAGGGTTAGGGTTAGGGTATATCTCAAAATTGAAGAAAAAACTCAGTCAGGGTTAGGGTTAGCGTTAGGGTTAGCGTTAGGGTTAGGGTATATCTCAAAATTGAAGAAAAAACTCAGTTAGGGTTAGGGTTAGGGTTAGGTTTAGGGTATATCTCAAAATTGAAGAAAAAACTCAGTTAGGGTTAGGGTTAGGGTTAGGGTTAGGGTATATCTCAAAATTGAAGAAAAAACTCAGTTAGGGTTAGGGTTAGGGTTAGCGTTAGGGTTAGGGTTAGGGTATATCTCAAAATTGAAGAAAAAACTCAGTCAGGGTTAGGGTTAGCGTTAGGGTTAGGGTTAGGGTTAGGGTATATCTCAAAATTGAAGAAAAAACTCAGTTAGGGTTAGGGTTAGGGTTAGGTTTAGGGTATATCTCAAAATTGAAGAAAAAACTCAGTTAGGGTTAGGGTTAGGGTTAGGGTTAGGGTTAGGGTTAGGGTATATCTCAAAATTGAAGAAAAAACTCAGTTAGGGTTACGGTTAGGCTTAGGGTTAGGGTTAGGGTTAGGGTTAGGGTATATCTCAAAATTGAAGAAAAAACTCAGTTAGGGTTAGGGTTAGGGTTAGGGTATATCTCAAAATTGAAGAAAAAACTCAGTTAGGGTTAGGGTTAGGGTTAGGGTTAGGGTATATCTCAAAATTGAAGAAAAAACTCAGTTAGGGTTAGGGTTAGGGTTAGGGTATATCTCAAAATTGAAGAAAAAACTCAGTTAGGGTTAGGGTTAGGGTTAGGGTTAGGGTTAGGGTATATCTCAAAATTGAAGAAAAAACTCAGTTAGGGTTAGGGTTAGGGTTAGGGTATATCTCAAAATTGAAGAAAAAACTCAGTTAGGGTTAGGGTTAGGTTTAGGGTTAGGGTTAGGGTATATCTCAAAATTGAAGAAAAAACTCAGTTAGGGTTAGGGTTAGGGTATATCTCAAAATTGAAGAAAAAACTCAGTTAGGGTTAGGGTTAGGGTTAGGGTTAGGGTTAGGGTATATCTCAAAATTGAAGAAAAAACTCAGTTAGGGTTAGGGTTAGGGTATATCTCAAAATTGAAGAAAAAACTCAGTTAGGGTTAGGGTTAGGGTTAGGGTTAGGGTATATCTCAAAATTGAAGAAAAAACTCAGTTAGGGTTAGGGTTAGGGTTAGGGTTAGGGTTAGGGTTAGGGTTAGGGTTAGGGTTAGGGTTAGGGTATATCTCAAAACTGAAGAAAAAACTCAGGGTTAGGGTTAGGGTTAGGGTTAGGGTATATCTCAAAATTGAAGAAAAAACTCAGTTAGGGTTAGGGTTAGGGTTAGGGTTAGGGTATATCTCAAAACTGAAGAAAAAACTCAGGGTTAGGGTTAGGGTTAGGGTTAGGGTATATCTCAAAATTGAAGAAAAAACTCAGTCAGGGTTAGGGTTAGCGTTAGGGTTAGCGTTAGGGTTAGGGTATATCTCAAAATTGAAGAAAAAACTCAGTTAGGGTTAGGGTAAGGGTTAGGTTTAGGGTATATCTCAAAATTGAAGAAAAAACTCAGTTAGGGTTAGGGTTAGGGTTAGGGTTAGGGTATATCTCAAAATTGAAGAAAAAACTCAGTTAGGGTTAGGGTTAGGGTTAGCGTTAGGGTTAGGGTTAGTGTATATCTCAAAATTGAAGAAAAAACTCAGTTAGGGTTAGGGTTAGGGTTAGGGTTAGGGTTAGGGTATATCTCAAAATTGAAGAAAAAACTCAGTTAGGGTTAGGGTTAGGGTTAGGGTATATCTCAAAATTGAAGAAAAAACTCAGTTAGGGTTAGGGTTAGGGTTAGGGTTAGGGTTAGGGTTAGGGTATATCTCAAAATTGAAGAAAAAACTCAGTTAGGGTTAGGGTTAGGGTTAGGGTATATCTCAAAATTGAAGAAAAAACTCAGTTAGGGTTAGGGTTAGGGTTAGGGTTAGGGTTAGGGTATATCTCAAAATTGAAGAAAAAACTCAGTTAGGGTTAGGGTTAGGGTTAGGGTATATCTCAAAATTGAAGAAAAAACTCAGTTAGGGTTAGGGTTAGGGTATATCTCAAAATTGAAGAAAAAACTCAGTTAGGGTTAGGGTTAGGGTTAGGGTTAGGGTATATCTCAAAATTGAAGAAAAAACTCAGTTAGGGTTAGGGTTAGGGTTAGGGTTAGGGTTAGGGTTAGGGTATATCTCAAAATTGAAGAAAAAACTCAGTTAGGGTTACGGTTAGGCTTAGGGTTAGGGTTAGGGTTAGGGTTAGGGTATATCTCAAAATTGAAGAAAAAACTCAGTTAGGGTTAGGGTTAGGGTTAGGGTATATCTCAAAATTGAAGAAAAAATTCAGTTAGGGTTAGGGTTAGGGTTAGGGTTAGGGTATATCTCAAAATTGAAGAAAAAACTCAGTTAGGGTTAGGGTTAGGGTTAGGGTATATCTCAAAATTGAAGAAAAAACTCAGTTAGGGTTAGGGTTAGGGTTAGGGTTAGGGTTAGGGTATATCTCAAAATTGAAGAAAAAACTCAGTTAGGGTTAGGGTTAGGGTTAGGGTATATCTCAAAATTGAAGAAAAAACTCAGTTAGGGTTAGGGTTAGGTTTAGGGTTAGGGTTAGGGTATATCTCAAAATTGAAGAAAAAACTCAGTTAGGGTTAGGGTTAGGGTATATCTCAAAATTGAAGAAAAAACTCAGTTAGGGTTAGGGTTAGGGTTAGGGTTAGGGTTAGGGTATATCTCAAAATTGAAGAAAAAACTCAGTTAGGGTTAGGGTTAGGGTATATCTCAAAATTGAAGAAAAAACTCAGTTAGGGTTAGGGTTAGGGTTAGGGTTAGGGTATATCTCAAAATTGAAGAAAAAACTCAGTTAGGGTTAGGGTTAGGGTTAGGGTTAGGGTATATCTCAAAACTGAAGAAAAAACTCAGGGTTAGGGTTAGGGTTAGGGTTAGGGTATATCTCAAAATTGAAGAAAAAACTCAGTCAGGGTTAGGGTTAGCGTTAGGGTTAGCGTTAGGGTTAGGGTATATCTCAAAATTGAAGAAAAAACTCAGTTAGGGTTAGGGTAAGGGTTAGGTTTAGGGTATATCTCAAAATTGAAGAAAAAACTCAGTTAGGGTTAGGGTTAGGGTTAGGGTTAGGGTATATCTCAAAATTGAAGAAAAAACTCAGTTAGGGTTAGGGTTAGGGTTAGCGTTAGGGTTAGGGTTAGTGTATATCTCAAAATTGAAGAAAAAACTCAGTTAGGGTTAGGGTTAGGGTTAGGGTTAGGGTATATCTCAAAATTGAAGAAAAAACTCAGTTAGGGTTAGGGTTAGGGTTAGGGTATATCTCAAAATTGAAGAAAAAACTCAGTTAGGGTTAGGGTTAGGGTTAGGGTTAGGGTTAGGGTATATCTCAAAATTGAAGAAAAAACTCAGTTAGGGTTAGGGTTAGGGTTAGGGTTAGGGTATATCTCAAAATTGAAGAAAAAACTCAGTTAGGGTTAGGGTTAGGTTTAGGGTTAGGGTTAGGGTATATCTCAAAATTGAAGAAAAAACTCAGTTAGGGTTAGGGTTAGGGTTAGGGTATATCTCAAAATTGAAGAAAAAACTCAGTTAGGGTTAGGGTTAGGGTATATCTCAAAATTGAAGAAAAAACTCAGTTAGGGTTAGGGTTAGGGTTAGGGTTAGGGTTAGGGTATATCTCAAAATTGAAGAAAAAACTCAGGGTTAGGGTTAGGGTTAGGGTTAGGGTTAGGGTTAGGGTTAGGGTTAGGGTTAGGGTTAGGGTTAGGGTTAGGGTTAGGGTTAGGGTATATCTCAAAATTGAAGAAAAAACTCAGTTAGGGTTAGGGTTAGGGTTAGGGTTAGGGTTAGGGTATATCTCAAAATTGAAGAAAAAACTCAGTTAGGGTTAGGGTTAGGGTTAGGGTTAGGGTATATCTCAAAATTGAAGAAAAAACTCAGTTAGGGTTAGGGTTAGGTTTAGGGTTAGGGTTAGGGTATATCTCAAAATTGAAGAAAAAACTCAGTTAGGGTTAGGGTTAGGGTTAGGGTATATCTCAAAATTGAAGAAAAAACTCAGTTAGGGTTAGGGTTAGGGTATATCTCAAAATTGAAGAAAAAACTCAGTTAGGGTTAGGGTTAGGGTTAGGGTTAGGGTTAGGGTATATCTCAAAATTGAAGAAAAAACTCAGGGTTAGGGTTAGGGTTAGGGTTAGGGTTAGGGTTAGGGTTAGGGTTAGGGTTAGGGTTAGGGTTAGGGTTAGGGTTAGGGTTAGGGTATATCTCAAAATTGAAGAAAAAACTCAGTCAGGGTTAGGGTTAGCGTTAGGGTTAGGGTTAGGGTTAGGGTATATCTCAAAACTGAAGAAAAAACTCAGGGTTAGGGTTAGGGTTAGGGTTAGGGTATATCTCAAAATTGAAGAAAAAACTCAGTTAGGGTTAGGGTTAGCGTTAGGGTTAGGGTTAGGGTTAGGGTATATCTGAAAATTGAAGAAAAAACTCAGTTAGGGTTAGGGTTAGGGTTAGGGTTAGGGTATATCTCAAAATTGAAGAAAAAACTCAGTTAGGGTTAGGGTTAGGGTTAGGGTTAGGGTATATCTCAAAACTGAAGAAAAAACTCAGGGTTAGGGTTAGGGTTAGGGTTAGGGTATATCTCAAAATTGAAGAAAAAACTCAGTCAGGGTTAGGGTTAGCGTTAGGGTTAGGGTATATCTCAAAATTGAAGAAAAAACTCAGTTAGGGTTAGGGTTAGGGTTAGGTTTAGGGTATATCTCAAAATTGAAGAAAAAACTCAGTTAGGGTTAGGGTTAGGGTTAGGGTTAGGGTATATCTCAAAATTGAAGAAAAAACTCAGTTAGGGTTAGGGTTAGGGTTAGCGTTAGGGTTAGGGTTAGGGTATATCTCAAAATTGAAGAAAAAACTCAGTCAGGGTTAGGGTTAGCGTTAGGGTTAGGGTTAGGGTTAGGGTATATCTCAAAATTGAAGAAAAAACTCAGTTAGGGTTAGGGTTAGGGTTAGGTTTAGGGTATATCTCAAAATTGAAGAAAAAACTCAGTTAGGGTTAGGGTTAGGGTTAGGGTTAGGGTTAGGGTTAGGGTATATCTCAAAATTGAAGAAAAAACTCAGTTAGGGTTACGGTTAGGCTTAGGGTTAGGGTTAGGGTTAGGGTTAGGGTATATCTCAAAATTGAAGAAAAAACTCAGTTAGGGTTAGGGTTAGGGTTAGGGTATATCTCAAAATTGAAGAAAAAACTCAGTTAGGGTTAGGGTTAGGTTTAGGGTCAGGGTTAGGGTATATCTCAAAATTGAAGAAAAAACTCAGTTAGGGTTAGGGTTAGGGTTAGGGTATATCTCAAAATTGAAGAAAAAACTCAGTCAGGGTTAGGGTTAGCGTTAGGGTTAGGGGTAGGGTTAGGGTATATCTCAAAACTGAAGAAAAAACTCAGGGTTAGGGTTAGGGTTAGGGTTAGGGTAAGGGTTAGGGTTAGGGTATATCTCAAAATTGAAGAAAAAACTCAGTTAGGGTTAGGGTTAGGGTTAGGGTTAGGGTATATCTCAAAATTGAAGAAAAAACTCAGTTAGGGTTAGGGTTAGGGTTAGGGTTAGGGTTAGGGTATATCTCAAAACTGAAGAAAAAACTCAGGGTTAGGGTTAGGGTTAGGGTTAGGGTATATCTCAAAATTGAAGAAAAAACTCAGTTAGGGTTAGGGTTAGGGTTAGGGTTAGGGTATATCTCAAAACTGAAGAAAAAACTCAGGGTTAGGGTTAGGGTTAGGGTTAGGGTATATCTCAAAATTGAAGAAAAAACTCAGTCAGGGTTAGGGTTAGCGTTAGGGTTAGCGTTAGGGTTAGGGTATATCTCAAAATTGAAGAAAAAACTCAGTTAGGGTTAGGGTAAGGGTTAGGTTTAGGGTATATCTCAAAATTGAAGAAAAAACTCAGTTAGGGTTAGGGTTAGGGTTAGGGTTAGGGTATATCTCAAAATTGAAGAAAAAACTCAGTTAGGGTTAGGGTTAGGGTTAGCGTTAGGGTTAGGGTTAGTGTATATCTCAAAATTGAAGAAAAAACTCAGTTAGGGTTAGGGTTAGGGTTAGGGTTAGGGTTAGGGTATATCTCAAAATTGAAGAAAAAACTCAGTTAGGGTTAGGGTTAGGGTTAGGCTATATCTCAAAATTGAAGAAAAAACTCAGTTAGGGTTAGGGTTAGGGTTAGGGTTAGGGTTAGGGTATATCTCAAAATTGAAGAAAAAACTCAGTTAGGGTTAGGGTTAGGGTTAGGGTATATCTCAAAATTGAAGAAAAAACTCAGTTAGGGTTAGGGTTAGGGTTAGGGTTAGGGTTAGGGTATATCTCAAAATTGAAGAAAAAACTCAGTTAGGGTTAGGGTTAGGGTTAGGGTTAGGGTTAGGGTATATCTCAAAATTGAAGAAAAAACTCAGGGTTAGGGTTAGGGTTAGGGTTAGGGTTAGGGTTAGGGTTAGGGTTAGGGTTAGGGTTAGGGTATATCTCAAAATTGAAGAAAAAACTCAGTCAGGGTTAGGGTTAGCGTTAGGGTTAGGGTTAGGGTTAGGGTATATCTCAAAACTGAAGAAAAAACTCACGGTTAGGGTTAGGGTTAGGGTTAGGGTATATCTCAAAATTGAAGAAAAAACTCAGTTAGGGTTAGGGTTAGCGTTAGGGTTAGGGTTAGGGTTAGGGTATATCTCAAAATTGAAGAAAAAACTCAGTTAGGGTTAGGGTTAGGGTTAGGGTTAGGGTATATCTCAAAATTGAAGAAAAAACTCAGTTAGGGTTAGGGTTAGGGTTAGGGTATATCTCAAAACTGAAGAAAAAACTCAGGGTTAGGATTAGGGTTAGGGTTAGGGTATATCTCAAAATTGAAGAAAAAACTCAGTCAGGGTTAGGGTTAGGGTTAGGGTTAGGGTATATCTCAAAATTGAAGAAAAAACTCAGTTAGGGTTAGGGTTAGGGTTAGGTTTAGGGTATATCTCAAAATTGAAGAAAAAACTCAGTTAGGGTTAGGGTTAGGGTTAGGGTTAGGGTTAGGGTTAGGGTATATCTCAAAATTGAAGAAAAAACTCAGTTAGGGTTACGGTTAGGCTTAGGGTTAGGGTTAGGGTTAGGGTTAGGGTATATCTCAAAATTGAAGAAAAAACTCAGTTAGGGTTAGGGTTAGGGTTAGGGTTAGGGTATATCTCAAAATTGAAGAAAAAACTCAGTTAGGGTTAGGGTTAGGGTTAGGGTATATCTCAAAACTGAAGAAAAAACTCAGGGTTAGGATTAGGGTTAGGGTTAGGGTATATCTCAAAATTGAAGAAAAAACTCAGTCAGGGTTAGGGTTAGGGTTAGGGTTAGGGTATATCTCAAAATTGAAGAAAAAACTCAGGGTTAGGGTTAGGGTTAGGTTTAGGGTATATCTCAAAATTGAAGAAAAAACTCAGTTAGGGTTAGGGTTAGGGTTAGGGTTAGGGTTAGGGTATATCTCAAAATTGAAGAAAAAACTCAGTTAGGGTTACGGTTAGGCTTAGGGTTAGGGTTAGGGTTAGGGTTAGGGTATATCTCAAAATTGAAGAAAAAACTCAGTTAGGGTTAGGGTTAGGGTTAGGTTTAGGGTATATCTCAAAATTGAAGAAAAAACTCAGTTAGGGTTAGGGTTAGGGTTAGGGTTAGGGTTAGGGTTAGGGTATATCTCAAAATTGAAGAAAAAACTCAGTTAGGGTTACGGTTAGGCTTAGGGTTAGGGTTAGGGTTAGGGTTAGGGTATATCTCAAAATTGAAGAAAAAACTCAGTTAGGGTTAGGGTTAGGGTTAGGGTATATCTCAAAATTGAAGAAAAAACTCAGTTAGGGTTAGGGTTAGGGTTAGGGTTAGGGTATATCTCAAAATTGAAGAAAAAACTCAGTTAGGGTTAGGGTTAGGGTTAGGGTATATCTCAAAATTGAAGAAAAAACTCAGTTAGGGTTAGGGTTAGGGTTAGGGTTAGGGTTAGGGTATATCTCAAAATTGAAGAAAAAACTCAGTTAGGGTTAGGGTTAGGGTTAGGGTATATCTCAAAATTGAAGAAAAAACTCAGTTAGGGTTAGGGTTAGGTTTAGGGTTAGGGTTAGGGTATATCTCAAAATTGAAGAAAAAACTCAGGGTTAGGGTTAGGGTATATCTCAAAATTGAAGAAAAAACTCAGTTAGGGTTAGGGTTAGGGTTCGGGTTAGGGTTAGGGTATATCTCAAAATTGAAGAAAAAACTCAGTTAGGGTTAGGGTTAGGGTATATCTCAAAATTGAAGAAAAAACTCAGTTAGGGTTAGGGTTAGGGTTAGGGTTAGGGTATATCTCAAAATTGAAGAAAAAACTCAGTTAGGGTTAGGGTTAGGGTTAGGGTTAGGGTATATCTCAAAACTGAAGAAAAAACTCAGGGTAAGGGTTAGGGTTAGGGTTAGGGTATATCTCAAAATTGAAGAAAAAACTCAGTCAGGGTTAGGGTTAGCGTTAGGGTTAGCGTTAGGGTTAGGGTATATCTCAAAATTGAAGAAAAAACTCAGTTAGGGTTAGGGTAAGGGTTAGGTTTAGGGTATATCTCAAAATTGAAGAAAAAACTCAGTTAGGGTTAGGGTTAGGGTTAGGGTTAGGGTATATCTCAAAATTGAAGAAAAAACTCAGTTAGGGTTAGGGTTAGGGTTAGCGTTAGGGTTAGGGTTAGTGTATATCTCAAAATTGAAGAAAAAACTCAGTTAGGGTTAGGGTTAGGGTTAGGGTTAGGGTATATCTCAAAATTGAAGAAAAAACTCAGTTAGGGTTAGGGTTAGGGTTAGGGTATATCTCAAAATTGAAGAAAAAACTCAGTTAGGGTTAGGGTTAGGGTTAGGGTTAGGGTTAGGGTATATCTCAAAATTGAAGAAAAAACTCAGTTAGGGTTAGGGTTAGGGTTAGGGTATATCTCAAAATTGAAGAAAAAACTCAGTTAGGGTTAGGGTTAGGTTTAGGGTTAGGGTTAGGGTATATCTCAAAATTGAAGAAAAAACTCAGTTAGGGTTAGGGTTAGGGTTAGGGTATATCTCAAAATTGAAGAAAAAACTCAGTTAGGGTTAGGGTTAGGGTATATCTCAAAATTGAAGAAAAAACTCAGTTAGGGTTAGGGTTAGGGTTAGGGTTAGGGTTAGGGTATATCTCAAAATTGAAGAAAAAACTCAGGGTTAGGGTTAGGGTTAGGGTTAGGGTTAGGGTTAGGGTTAGGGTTAGGGTTAGGGTTAGGGTTAGGGTTAGGGTTAGGGTTAGGGTTAGGGTTAGGGTATATCTCAAAATTGAAGAAAAAACTCAGTCAGGGTTAGGGTTAGCGTAAGGGTTAGGGTTAGGGTTAGGGTATATCTCAAAACTGAAGAAAAAACTCAGGGTTAGGGTTAGGGTTAGGGTTAGGGTATATCTCAAAATTGAAGAAAAAACTCAGTTAGGGTTAGGGTTAGCGTTAGGGTTAGGGTTAGGGTTAGGGTATATCTGAAAATTGAAGAAAAAACTCAGTTAGGGTTAGGGTTAGGGTTAGGGTTAGGGTATATCTCAAAATTGAAGAAAAAACTCAGGGTTAGGGTTAGGGTTAGGGTTAGGGTTAGGGTTAGGGTTAGGGTTAGGGTTAGGGTTAGGGTTAGGGTTAGGGTTAGGGTTAGGGTTAGGGTTAGGGTTAGGGTATATCTCAAAATTGAAGAAAAAACTCAGTCAGGGTTAGGGTTAGCGTTAGGGTTAGGGTTAGGGTTAGGGTATATCTCAAAACTGAAGAAAAAACTCAGGGTTAGGGTTAGGGTTAGGGTTAGGGTATATCTCAAAATTGAAGAAAAAACTCAGTTAGGGTTAGGGTTAGCGTTAGGGTTAGGGTTAGGGTTAGGGTATATCTCAAAATTGAAGAAAAAACTCAGTTAGGGTTAGGGTTAGGGTTAGGGTTAGGGTATATCTCAAAATTGAAGAAAAAACTCAGTTAGGGTTAGGGTTAGGGTTAGGGTATATCTCAAAACTGAAGAAAAAACTCAGGGTTAGGATTAGGGTTAGGGTTAGGGTATATCTCAAAATTGAAGAAAAAACTCAGTCAGGGTTAGGGTTAGGGTTAGGGTTAGGGTATATCTCAAAATTGAAGAAAAAACTCAGTTAGGGTTAGGGTTAGGGTTAGGTTTAGGGTATATCTCAAAATTGAAGAAAAAACTCAGTTAGGGTTAGGGTTAGGGTTAGGGTTAGGGTTAGGGTTAGGGTATATCTCAAAATTGAAGAAAAAACTCAGTTAGGGTTACGGTTAGGCTTAGGGTTAGGGTTAGGGTTAGGGTTAGGGTATATCTCAAAATTGAAGAAAAAACTCAGTTAGGGTTAGGGTTAGGGTTAGGGTTAGGGTATATCTCAAAATTGAAGAAAAAACTCAGTTAGGGTTAGGGTTAGGGTTAGCGTTAGGGTTAGGGTTAGGGTATATCTCAAAATTGAAGAAAAAACTCAGTTAGGGTTAGGGTTAGGGTTAGGGTTAGGGTTAGGGTTAGGGTTAGGGTTAGGGTTAGGGTATATCTCAAAACTGAAGAAAAAACTCAGGGTTAGGGTTAGGGTTAGGGTTAGGGTATATCTCAAAATTGAAGAAAAAACTCAGTTAGGGTTAGGGTTAGCGTTAGGGTTAGGGTTAGGGTTAGGGTATATCTCAAAATTGAAGAAAAAACTCAGTTAGGGTTAGGGTTAGGGTTAGGGTTAGGGTATATCTCAAAATTGAAGAAAAAACTCAGTTAGGGTTAGGGTTAGGGTTAGGGTTAGGGTATATCTCAAAACTGAAGAAAAAACTCAGGGTTAGGGTTAGGGTTAGGGTTAGGGTATATCTCAAAATTGAAGAAAAAACTCAGTCAGGGTTAGGGTTAGCGTTAGGGTTAGCGTTAGGGTTAGGGTATATCTCAAAATTGAAGAAAAAACTCAGTTAGGGTTAGGGTTAGGTTTAGGGTATATCTCAAAATTGAAGAAAAAACTCAGTTAGGGTTAGGGTTAGGGTTAGGGTTAGGGTATATCTCAAAATTGAAGAAAAAACTCAGTCAGGGTTAGGGTTAGCGTTAGGGTTAGGGTTAGGGTTAGGGTATATCTCAAAATTGAAGAAAAAACTCAGTTAGGGTTAGGGTTAGGGTTAGGTTTAGGGTATATCTCAAAATTGAAGAAAAAACTCAGTTAGGGTTAGGGTTAGGGTTAGGGTTAGGGTTAGGGTTAGGGTATATCTCAAAATTGAAGAAAAAACTCAGTTAGGGTTACGGTTAGGCTTAGGGTTAGGGTTAGGGTTAGGGTTAGGGTATATCTCAAAATTGAAGAAAAAACTCAGTTAGGGTTAGGGTTAGGGTTAGGGTATATCTCAAAATTGAAGAAAAAACTCAGTTAGGGTTAGGGTTAGGGTTAGGGTTAGGGTATATCTCAAAATTGAAGAAAAAACTCAGTTAGGGTTAGGGTTAGGGTTAGGGTATATCTCAAAATTGAAGAAAAAACTCAGTTAGGGTTAGGGTTAGGGTTAGGGTTAGGGTTAGGGTATATCTCAAAATTGAAGAAAAAACTCAGTTAGGGTTAGGGTTAGGGTTAGGGTATATCTCAAAATTGAAGAAAAAACTCAGTTAGGGTTAGGGTTAGGTTTAGGGTTAGGGTTAGGGTATATCTCAAAATTGAAGAAAAAACTCAGTTAGGGTTAGGGTTAGGGTATATCTCAAAATTGAAGAAAAAACTCAGTTAGGGTTAGGGTTAGGGTTAGGGTTAGGGTTAGGGTATATCTCAAAATTGAAGAAAAAACTCAGTTAGGGTTAGGGTTAGGGTATATCTCAAAATTGAAGAAAAAACTCAGTTAGGGTTAGGGTTAGGGTTAGGGTTAGGGTATATCTCAAAATTGAAGAAAAAACTCAGTTAGGGTTAGGGTTAGGGTTAGGGTTAGGGTTAGGGTTAGGGTTAGGGTTAGGGTTAGGGTTAGGGTTAGGGTTAGGGTATATCTCAAAACTGAAGAAAAAACTCAGGGTTAGGGTTAGGGTTAGGGTATATCTCAAAATTGAAGAAAAAACTCAGTTAGGGTTAGGGTTAGGGTTAGGGTTAGGGTATATCTCAAAACTGAAGAAAAAACTCAGGGTTAGGGTTAGGGTTAGGGTTAGGGTATATCTCAAAATTGAAGAAAAAACTCAGTCAGGGTTAGGGTTAGCGTTAGGGTTAGCGTTAGGGTTAGGGTATATCTCAAAATTGAAGAAAAAACTCAGGGTTAGGGTAAGGGTTAGGTTTAGGGTATATCTCAAAATTGAAGAAAAAACTCAGTTAGGGTTAGGGTTAGGGTTAGGGTTAGGGTATATCTCAAAATTGAAGAAAAAACTCAGTTAGGGTTAGGGTTAGGGTTAGCGTTAGGGTTAGGGTTAGTGTATATCTCAAAATTGAAGAAAAAACTCAGTTAGGGTTAGGGTTAGGGTTAGGGTTAGGGTATATCTCAAAATTGAAGAAAAAACTCAGTTAGGGTTAGGGTTAGGGTTAGGGTATATCTCAAAATTGAAGAAAAAACTCAGTTAGGGTTAGGGTTAGGGTTAGGGTTAGGGTTAGGGTATATCTCAAAATTGAAGAAAAAACTCAGTTAGGGTTAGGGTTAGGGTTAGGGTATATCTCAAAATTGAAGAAAAAACTCAGTTAGGGTTAGGGTTAGGTTTAGGGTTAGGGTTAGGGTATATCTCAAAATTGAAGAAAAAACTCAGTTAGGGTTAGGGTTAGGGTTAGGGTATATCTCAAAATTGAAGAAAAAACTCAGTTAGGGTTAGGGTTAGGGTATATCTCAAAATTGAAGAAAAAACTCAGTTAGGGTTAGGGTTAGGGTTAGGGTTAGGGTATATCTCAAAATTGAAGAAAAAACTCAGTTAGGGTTAGGGTTAGGGTTAGGGTTAGGGTTAGGGTATATCTCAAAATTGAAGAAAAAACTCAGGGTTAGGGTTAGGGTTAGGGTTAGGGTTAGGGTTAGGGTTAGGGTTAGGGTTAGGGTTAGGGTTAGGGTATATCTCAAAACTGAAGAAAAAACTCAGGGTTAGGGTTAGGGTTAGGGTTAGGGTATATCTCAAAATTGAAGAAAAAACTCAGTTAGGGTTAGGGTTAGCGTTAGGGTTAGGGTTAGGGTTAGGGTATATCTCAAAATTGAAGAAAAAACTCAGTTAGGGTTAGGGTTAGGGTTAGGGTTAGGGTTAGGGTTAGGGTATATCTCAAAATTGAAGAAAAAACTCAGTTAGGGTTAGGGTTAGGGTTAGGGTATATCTCAAAACTGAAGAAAAAACTCAGGGTTAGGATTAGGGTTAGGGTTAGGGTATATCTCAAAATTGAAGAAAAAACTCAGTCAGGGTTAGGGTTAGGGTTAGGGTTAGGGTATATCTCAAAATTGAAGAAAAAACTCAGTTAGGGTTAGGGTTAGGGTTAGGTTTAGGGTATATCTCAAAATTGAAGAAAAAACTCAGTTAGGGTTAGGGTTAGGGTTAGGGTTAGGGTTAGGGTTAGGGTATATCTCAAAATTGAAGAAAAAACTCAGTTAGGGTTACGGTTAGGCTTAGGGTTAGGGTTAGGGTTAGGGTTAGGGTATATCTCAAAATTGAAGAAAAAACTCAGTTAGGGTTAGGGTTAGGGTTAGGGTATATCTCAAAATTGAAGAAAAAACTCAGTTAGGGTTAGGGTTAGGGTTAGCGTTAGGGTTAGGGTTAGGGTATATCTCAAAATTGAAGAAAAAACTCAGTTAGGGTTAGGGTTAGGGTTAGGGTTAGGGTTAGGGTTAGGGTTAGGGTTAGGGTTAGGGTTAGGGTTAGGGTATATCTCAAAATTGAAGAAAAAACTCAGTCAGGGTTAGGGTTAGCGTTAGGGTTAGGGTTAGGGTTAGGGTATATCTCAAAATTGAAGAAAAAACTCAGTTAGGGTTAGGGTTAGGGTTAGGGTTAGGGTATATCTCAAAATTGAAGAAAAAACTCAGTTAGGGTTAGGGTTAGGGTTAGGGTTAGGGTATATCTCAAAACTGAAGAAAAAACTCAGGGTTAGGGTTAGGGTTAGGGTTAGGGTATATCTCAAAATTGAAGAAAAAACTCAGTCAGGGTTAGGGTTAGCGTTAGGGTTAGCGTTAGGGTTAGGGTATATCTCAAAATTGAAGAAAAAACTCAGTTAGGGTTAGGGTTAGGGTTAGGTTTAGGGTATATCTCAAAATTGAAGAAAAAACTCAGTTAGGGTTAGGGTTAGGGTGAGGGTATATCTCAAAATTGAAGAAAAAACTCAGTTAGGGTTAGGGTTAGGGTTAGCGTTAGGGTTAGGGTTAGGGTATATCTCAAAATTGAAGAAAAAACTCAGTCAGGGTTAGGGTTAGCGTTAGGGTTAGGGTTAGGGTTAGGGTATATCTCAAAATTGAAGAAAAAACTCAGTTAGGGTTAGGGTTAGGGTTAGGTTTAGGGTATATCTCAAAATTGAAGAAAAAACTCAGTTAGGGTTAGGGTTAGGGTTAGTGTTAGGGTTAGGGTATATCTCAAAATTGAAGAAAAAACTCAGTTAGGGTTAGGGTTAGGGTTAGGGTATATCTCAAAATTGAAGAAAAAACTCAGTTAGGGTTAGGGTTAGGTTTAGGGTTAGGGTTAGGGTATATCTCAAAATTGAAGAAAAAACTCAGTTAGGGTTAGGGTTAGGGTTAGGGTATATCTCAAAATTGAAGAAAAAACTCAGTCAGGGTTAGGGTTAGCGTTAGGGTTAGGGGTAGGGTTAGGGTATATCTCAAAACTGAAGAAAAAACTCAGGGTTAGGGTTAGGGTTAGGGTTAGGGTATATCTCAAAATTGAAGAAAAAACTCAGTTAGGGTTAGGGTTAGCGTTAGGGTTAGGGTTAGGGTTAGGGTATATCTCAAAATTGAAGAAAAAACTCAGTTAGGGTTAGGGTTAGGGTTAGGGTTAGGGTATATCTCAAAATTGAAGAAAAAACTCAGTTAGGGTTAGGGTTAGGGTTAGGGTATATCTCAAAACTGAAGAAAAAACTCAGGGTTAGGATTAGGGTTAGGGTTAGGGTATATCTCAAAATTGAAGAAAAAATATCTCAAAACTGAAGAAAAAACTCAGGGTTAGGATTAGGGTTAGGGTTAGGGTATATCTCAAAATTGAAGAAAAAAGTCAGTCAGGGTTAGGGTTAGGGTTAGGGTTAGGGTATATCTCAAAATTGAAGAAAAAACTCAGTTAGGGTTAGGGTTAGGGTTAGGTTTAGGGTATATCTCAAAATTGAAGAAAAAACTCAGTTAGGGTTAGGGTTAGGGTTAGGGTTAGGGTATATCTCAAAATTGAAGAAAAAACTCAGTTAGGGTTACGGTTAGGCTTAGGGTTAGGGTTAGGGTTAGGGTTAGGGTTAGGGTATATCTCAAAATTGAAGAAAAAACTCAGTTAGGGTTAGGGTTAGGGTTAGGTTTAGGGTATATCTCAAAATTGAAGAAAAAACTCAGTTAGGGTTAGGGTTAGGGTTAGGGTTAGGGTATATCTCAAAATTGAAGAAAAAACTCAGTTAGGGTTAGGGTTAGGGTTAGCGTTAGGGTTAGGGTTAGGGTATATCTCAAAATTGAAGAAAAAACTCAGTTAGGGTTAGGGTTAGGGTTAGGGTTAGGGTTAGGGTTAGGGTTAGGGTTAGGGTTAGGGTTAGGGTTAGGGTTAGGGTATATCTCAAAACTGAAGAAAAAACTCAGTTAGGGTTAGGGTTAGGGTTAGGGTATATCTCAAATTGAAGAAAAAACTCAGTTAGGGTTAGGGTTAGGTTTAGGGTTAGGGTTAGGGTATATCTCAAAATTGAAGAAAAAACTCAGTTAGGGTTAGGGTTAGGGTTAGGGTATATCTCAAAATTGAAGAAAAAACTCAGTTAGGGTTAGGGTTAGGGTATATCTCAAAATTGAAGAAAAAACTCAGTTAGGGTTAGGGTTAGGGTTAGGGTTAGGGTATATCTCAAAATTGAAGAAAAAACTCAGTTAGGGTTAGGGTTAGGGTTAGGGTTAGGGTTAGGGTATATCTCAAAATTGAAGAAAAAACTCAGGGTTAGGGTTAGGGTTAGGGTTAGGGTTAGGGTTAGGGTTAGGGTTAGGGTTAGGGTTAGGGTTAGGGTATATCTCAAAATTGAAGAAAAAACTCAGTCAGGGTTAGGGTTAGCGTTAGGGTTAGGGTTAGGGTTAGGGTATATCTCAAAACTGAAGAAAAAACTCAGGGTTAGGGTTAGGGTTAGGGTTAGGGTATATCTCAAAATTGAAGAAAAAACTCAGTTAGGGTTAGGGTTAGCGTTAGGGTTAGGGTTAGGGTTAGGGTATATCTCAAAATTGAAGAAAAAACTCAGTTAGGGTTAGGCTTAGGGTTAGGGTTAGGGTATATCTCAAAACTGAAGAAAAAACTCAGGGTTAGGGTTAGGGTTAGGGTTAGGGTATATCTCAAAATTGAAGAAAAAACTCAGTCAGGGTTAGGGTTAGCATTAGGGTTAGCGTTAGGGTTAGGGTATATCTCAAAATTGAAGAAAAAACTCAGTTAGGGTTAGGGTAAGGGTTAGGGTATATCTCAAAACTGAAGAAAAAACTCAGGGTTAGGATTAGGGTTAGGGTTAGGGTATATCTCAAAATTGAAGAAAAAACTCAGTCAGGGTTAGGGTTAGGGTTAGGGTTAGGGTATATCTCAAAATTGAAGAAAAAACTCAGTTAGGGTTAGGGTTAGGGTTAGGTTTAGGGTATATCTCAAAATTGAAGAAAAACTCAGTTAGGGTTAGGGTTAGGGTTAGGGTTAGGGTTAGGGTTAGGGATATCTCAAAATTGAAGAAAAAAACTCAGTTAGGGTTACGGTTAGCTTAGGGTTAGGGTTAGGGTTAGGGTTAGGGTATATCTCAAAATTGAAGAAAAAACTCAGTTAGGTTAGGGTTAGGGTTAGGGTATATCTCAAAATTGAAGAAAAAACTCAGTTAGGGTTAGGGTTAGGGTTAGCGTTAGGGTTAGGGTTAGGGTATATCTCAAAATTGAAGAAAAAACTCAGTTAGGGTTAGGGTTAGGGTTAGGGTTAGGGTTAGGGTTAGGGTTAGGGTTAGGGTATATCTCAAAACTGAAGAAAAAACTCAGGGTTAGGGTTAGGGTTAGGGTTAGGGTATATCTCAAAATTGAAGAAAAAACTCAGTTAGGGTTAGGGTTAGCGTTAGGGTTAGGGTTAGGGTTAGGGTATATCTCAAAATTGAAGAAAAAACTCAGTTAGGGTTAGGGTTAGGGTTAGGGTTAGGGTATATCTCAAAATTGAAGAAAAAACTCAGTTAGGGTTAGGGTTAGGGTTAGGGTTAGGGTATATCTCAAAACTGAAGAAAAAACTCAGGGTTAGGGTTAGGGTTAGGGTTAGGGTATATCTCAAAATTGAAGAAAAAACTCAGTCAGGGTTAGGGTTAGCGTTAGGGTTAGCGTTAGGGTTAGGGTATATCTCAAAATTGAAGAAAAAACTCAGTTAGGGTTAGGGTTAGGGTTAGGTTTAGGGTATATCTCAAAATTGAAGAAAAAACTCAGTTAGGGTTAGGGTTAGGGTTAGGGTTAGGGTATATCTCAAAATTGAAGAAAAAACTCAGTTAGGGTTAGGGTTAGGGTTAGCGTTAGGGTTATGGTTAGGGTATATCTCAAAATTGAAGAAAAAACTCAGTCAGGGTTAGGGTTAGCGTAAGGGTTAGGGTTAGGGTTAGGGTATATCTCAAAATTGAAGAAAAAACTCAGTTAGGGTTAGGGTTAGGGTTAGGTTTAGGGTATATCTCAAAATTGAAGAAAAAACTCAGTTAGGGTTAGGGTTAGGGTTAGGGTTAGGGTTAGGGTATATCTCAAAATTGAAGAAAAAACTCAGTTAGGGTTACGGTTAGGCTTAGGGTTAGGCTTAGGGTTAGGGTATATCTCAAAATTGAAGAAAAAACTCAGTTAGGGTTAGGGTTAGGGTTAGGGTATATCTCAAAATTGAAGAAAAAACTCAGTTAGGGTTAGGGTTAGGGTTAGGGTATATCTCAAAATTGAAGAAAAAACTCAGTTAGGGTTAGGGTTAGGGTTAGGGTATATCTCAAAATTGAAGAAAAAACTCAGTTAGGGTTAGGGTTAGGGTTAGGGTTAGGGTTAGGGTTAGGGTTAGGGTATATCTCAAAATTGAAGAAAAAACTCAGTTAGGGTTAGGGTTAGGGTTAGGGTATATCTCAAAATTGAAGAAAAAACTCAGTTAGGGTAGGGTTAGGTTTAGAGTTAGGGATAGGGTATATCTCAAAATTGAAGAAAAAACTCAGTTAGGGGTTAGGGTTAGGGTATATCTCAAAATTGAAGAAAAAACTCAGTTAGGGTTAGGGTTAGGGTTAGGGTTAGGGTATATCTCAAAATTGAAGAAAAAACTCAGTTTAGGGTTAGGGTTAGGGTATATCTCAAAATTGAAGAAAAAACTCAGTTAGGGTTAGGGTTAGGGTTAGGGTTAGGGTATATCTCAAAATTGAAGAAAAAACTCAGTTAGGGTTAGGGTTAGGGTTAGGGTTAGGGTTAGGGTTAGGGTTAGGGTTAGGGTTAGGGTTAGGGTTAGGGTTAGGGTATATCTCAAAACTGAAGAAAAAACTCAGGGTTAGGGTTAGGGTTAGGGTTAGGGTATATCTCAAAATTGAAGAAAAAACTCAGTTAGGGTTAGGGTTAGGGTTAGGGTTAGGGTATATCTCAAAACTGAAGAAAAACTCAGGGTTAGGGTTAGGGTTAGGGTTAGGGTATATCTCAAAATTGAAGAAAAAACTCAGTCAGGGTTAGGGTTAGCATTAGGGTTAGCGTTAGGGTTAGGGTATATCTCAAAATTGAAGAAAAAACTCAGTTAGGGTTAGGGTAAGGGTTAGGTTTAGGGTATATCTCAAAATTGAAGAAAAAACTCAGTTAGGGTTAGGGTTAGGGTTAGGGTTAGGGTATATCTCAAAATTGAAGAAAAAACTCAGTTAGGGTTAGGGTTAGGGTTAGCGTTAGGGTTAGGGTTAGTGTATATCTCAAAATTGAAGAAAAAACTCAGTTAGGGTTAGGGTAGGGGTTAGGGTTAGGGTATATCTCAAAATTGAAGAAAAAACTCAGTTAGGGTTAGGGTTAGCGTTAGGGTTAGCGTTAGGGTTAGGGTATATCTCAAAATTGAAGAAAAAACTCAGTTAGGGTTAGGGTTAGGGTTAGGGTTAGGGTATATCTCAAAAATTGAAGGAAAAAACTCAGTTAGGGTTAGGGTTAGGGTTAGGGTTAGGGTATATCTCAAAATTGAAGAAAAAACTCAGTTAGGGTTAGGGTTAGGGTTAGCGTTAGAGTTAGGGTTAGGGTATATCTCAAAATTGAAGAAAAAACTCAGTCAGGGTTAGGGTTAGCGTAAGGGTTAGGGTTAGGGTTAGGGTATATCTCAAAATTGAAGAAAAAACTCAGTTAGGGTTAGGGTTAGGGTTAGGTTTAGGGTATATCTCAAAATTGAAGAAAAAACTCAGTTAGGGTTAGGGTTAGGGTTAGGGTTAGGGTTAGGGTATATCTCAAAATTGAAGAAAAAACTCAGTTAGGGTTACGGTTAGGCTTAGGGTTAGGCTTAGGGTTAGGGTATATCTCAAAATTGAAGAAAAAAACTCAGTTAGGGTTAGGGTTAGGGTTAGGGGTATATCTCAAAATTGAAGAAAAAACTCAGTTAGGGTTAGGGTTAGGGTTAGGGTATATCTCAAAATTGAAGAAAAAACTCAGTTAGGGTTAGGGTTAGGGTTAGGGTATATCTCAAAATTGAAGAAAAAACTCAGTTAGGGTTAGGGTTAGGGTTAGGGTTAGGGTTAGGGTTAGGGTATATCTCAAAATGAAGAAAAAACTCAGTTAGGGTTAGGGTTAGGGTTAGGGTATATCTCAAAATTGAAGAAAAAACTCAGTTAGGGTTAGGGTTAGGTTTAGGGTTAGGGTTAGGGTATATCTCAAAATTGAAGAAAAAACTCAGTTAGGGTTAGGGTTAGGGTATATCTCAAAATTGAAGAAAAAACTCAGTTAGGGTTAGGGTTAGGGTTAGGGTTAGGGTATATCTCAAAATTGAAGAAAAAACTCAGTTAGGGTTAGGGTTAGGGTATATCTCAAATTGAAGAAAAAACTCAGTTAGGGTTAGGGTTAGGGTTAGGGTTAGGGTATATCTCAAAATTGAAGAAAAAACTCAGTTAGGGTTAGGGTTAGGGTTAGGGTTAGGGTTAGGGTTAGGGTTAGGGTTAGGGTTAGGGTTAGGGTTAGGGTATATCTCAAAACTGAAGAAAAAACTCAGGGTTAGGGTTAGGGTTAGGGTTAGGGTATATCTCAAAATTGAAGAAAAAACTCAGTTAGGGTTAGGGTTAGGGTTAGGGTTAGGGTATATCTCAAAACTGAAGAAAAAACTCAGGGTTAGGGTTAGGGTTAGGGTTAGGGTATATCTCAAAATTGAAGAAAAAACTCAGTCAGGGTTAGGGTTAGCATTAGGGTTAGCGTTAGGGTTAGGGTATATCTCAAAATTGAAGAAAAAACTCAGTTAGGGTTAGGGTAAGGGTTAGGTTTAGGGTATATCTCAAAATTGAAGAAAAAACTCAGTTAGGGTTAGGGTTAGGGTTAGGGTTAGGGTATATCTCAAAATTGAAGAAAAAACTCAGTTAGGGTTAGGGTTAGGGTTAGCGTTAGGGTTAGGGTTAGTGTATATCTCAAAATTGAAGAAAAAACTCAGTTAGGGTTAGGGTTAGGGTTAGGGTTAGGGTATATCTCAAAATTGAAGAAAAAACTCAGTTAGGGTTAGGGTTAGGGTTAGGGTATATCTCAAAATTGAAGAAAAAACTCAGTTAGGGTTAGGGTTAGGTTTAGGGTTAGGGTTAGGGTATATCTCAAAATTGAAGAAAAAACTCAGTTAGGGTTAGGGTTAGGGTATATCTCAAAATTGAAGAAAAAACTCAGTTAGGGTTAGGGTTAGGGTTAGGGTTAGGGTATATCTCAAAATTGAAGAAAAAACTCAGTTAGGGTTAGGGTTAGGGTATATCTCAAAATTGAAGAAAAAACTCAGTTAGGGTTAGGGTTAGGGTTAGGGTTAGGGTATATCTCAAAATTGAAGAAAAAACTCAGTTAGGGTTAGGGTTAGGGTTAGGGTTAGGGTTAGGGTTAGGGTTAGGGTTAGGGTTAGGGTTAGGGTATATCTCAAAACTGAAGAAAAAACTCAGGGTTAGGGTTAGGGTTAGGGTTAGGGTATATCTCAAAATTGAAGAAAAAACTCAGTTAGGGTTAGGGTTAGGGTTAGGGTATATCTCAAAATTGAAGAAAAAACTCAGTTAGGGTTAGGGTTAGGGTTAGCGTTAGGGTTAGGGTTAGGGTATATCTCAAAATTGAAGAAAAAACTCAGTTAGGGTTAGGGTTAGGGTTAGGGTTAGGGTTAGGGTTAGGGTTAGGGTTAGGGTATATCTCAAAACTGAAGAAAAAACTCAGGGTTAGGGTTAGGGTTAGGGTTTGGGTATATCTCAAAATTGAAGAAAAAACTCAGTTAGGGTTAGGGTTAGCGTTAGGGTTAGGGTTAGGGTTAGGGTATATCTCAAAATTGAAGAAAAAACTCAGTTAGGGTTAGGGTTAGGGTTAGGGTTAGGGTATATCTCAAAATTGAAGAAAAAACTCAGTTAGGGTTAGGGTTAGGGTTAGGGTTAGGGTATATCTCAAAACTGAAGAAAAAACTCAGGGTTAGGGTTAGGGTTAGGGTTAGGGTATATCTCAAAATTGAAGAAAAAACTCAGTCAGGGTTAGGGTTAGCGTTAGGGTTAGCGTTAGGGTTAGGGTATATCTCAAAATTGAAGAAAAAACTCAGTTAGGGTTAGGGTTAGGGTTAGGTTTAGGGTATATCTCAAAATTGAAGAAAAAACTCAGTTAGGGTTAGGGTTAGGGTATATCTCAAAATTGAAGAAAAAACTCAGTTAGGGTTAGGGTTAGGGTTAGCGTTAGGGTTAGGGTTAGGGTATATCTCAAAATTGAAGAAAAAACTCAGTCAGGGTTAGGGTTAGCGTAAGGGTTAGGGTTAGGGTTAGGGTATATCTCAAAATTGAAGAAAAAACTCAGTTAGGGTTAGGGTTAGGGTTAGGTTTAGGGTATATCTCAAAATTGAAGAAAAAACTCAGTTAGGGTTAGGGTTAGGGTTAGGGTTAGGGTTAGGGTATATCTCAAAATTGAAGAAAAAACTCAGTTAGGGTTACGGTTAGGCTTAGGGTTAGGCTTAGGGTTAGGGTATATCTCAAAATTGAAGAAAAAACTCAGTTAGGGTTAGGGTTAGGGTTAGGGTATATCTCAAAATTGAAGAAAAAACTCAGTTAGGGTTAGGGTTAGGGTTAGGGTATATCTCAAAATTGAAGAAAAAACTCAGTTAGGGTTAGGGTTAGGGTTAGGGTATATCTCAAAATTGAAGAAAAAACTCAGTTAGGGTTAGGGTTAGGGTTAGGGTTAGGGTTAGGGTTAGGGTTAGGGTATATCTCAAAATTGAAGAAAAAACTCAGTTAGGGTTAGGGTTAGGGTTAGGGTATATCTCAAAATTGAAGAAAAAACTCAGTTAGGGTTAGGGTTAGGTTTAGGGTTAGGGTTAGGGTATATCTCAAAATTGAAGAAAAAACTCAGTTAGGGTTAGGGTTAGGGTATATCTCAAAATTGAAGAAAAAACTCAGTTAGGGTTAGGGTTAGGGTTAGGGTTAGGGTATATCTCAAAATTGAAGAAAAAACTCAGTTAGGGTTAGGGTTAGGGTATATCTCAAAATTGAAGAAAAAACTCAGTTAGGGTTAGGGTTAGGGTTAGGGTTAGGGTATATCTCAAAATTGAAGAAAAAACTCAGTTAGGGTAGGGTTAGGGTTAGGGTTAGGGTTAGGGTTAGGGTTAGGGTTAGGGTTAGGGTTAGGGTTAGGGTTAGGGTATATCTCAAAACTGAAGAAAAAACTCAGGGTTAGGGTTAGGGTTAGGGTTAGGGTATATCTCAAAATTGAAGAAAAAACTCAGTTAGGGTTAGGGTTAGGGTTAGGGTTAGGGTATATCTCAAAACTGAAGAAAAAACTCAGGGTTAGGGTTAGGGTTAGGGTTAGGGTATATCTCAAAATTGAAGAAAAAACTCAGTCAGGGTTAGGGTTAGCATTAGGGTTAGCGTTAGGGTTAGGGTATATCTCAAAATTGAAGAAAAAACTCAGTTAGGGTTAGGGTAAGGGTTAGGTTTAGGGTATATCTCAAAATTGAAGAAAAAACTCAGTTAGGGTTAGGGTTAGGGTTAGGGTTAGGGTATATCTCAAAATTGAAGAAAAAACTCAGTTAGGGTTAGGGTTAGGGTTAGCGTTAGGGTTAGGGTTAGTGTATATCTCAAAATTGAAGAAAAAACTCAGTTAGGGTTAGGGTTAGGGTTAGGGTTAGGGTATATCTCAAAATTGAAGAAAAAACTCAGTTAGGGTTAGGGTTAGGGTTAGGGTATATCTCAAAATTGAAGAAAAAACTCAGTTAGGGTTAGGGTTAGGGTTAGGGTTAGGGTTAGGGTATATCTCAAAATTGAAGAAAAAACTCAGTTAGGGTTAGGGTTAGGGTTAGGGTATATCTCAAAATTGAAGAAAAAACTCAGTTAGGGTTAGGGTTAGGTTTAGGGTTAGGGTTAGGGTATATCTCAAAATTGAAGAAAAAACTCAGTTAGGGTTAGGGTTAGGGTTAGGGTATATCTCAAAATTGAAGAAAAAACTCAGTTAGGGTTAGGGTTAGGGTATATCTCAAAATTGAAGAAAAAACTCAGTTAGGGTTAGGGTTAGGGTTAGGGTTAGGGTATATCTCAAAATTGAAGAAAAAACTCAGTTAGGGTTAGGGTTAGGGTTAGGGTTAGGGTTAGGGTATATCTCAAAATTGAAGAAAAAACTCAGGGTTAGGGTTAGGGTTAGGGTTAGGGTTAGGGTTAGGGTTAGGGTTAGGGTTAGGGTATATCTCAAAATTGAAGAAAAAACTCAGTCAGGGTTAGGGTTAGCGTTAGGGTTAGGGTTAGGGTTAGGGTATATCTCAAAACTGAAGAAAAAACTCAGGGTTAGGGTTAGGGTTAGGGTTAGGGTATATCTCAAAATTGAAGAAAAAACTCAGTTAGGGTTAGGGTTAGCGTTAGGGTTAGGGTTAGGGTTAGGGTATATCTCAAAATTGAAGAAAAAACTCAGTTAGGGTTAGGGTTAGGGTTAGGGTTAGGGTATATCTCAAAATTGAAGAAAAAACTCAGTTAGGGTTAGGGTTAGGGTTAGGGTATATCTCAAAACTGAAGAAAAAACTCAGGGTTAGGATTAGGGTTAGGGTTAGGGTATATCTCAAAATTGAAGAAAAAACTCAGTTAGGGTTAGGGTTAGGGTTAGGGTTAGGGTATATCTCAAAATTGAAGAAAAAACTCAGGGTTAGGGTTAGGGTTAGGGTTAGCGTTGGTTAGGGTTAGGGTCAGGGTTAGGGTATATCTCAAAATTGAAGAAAAAACTCAGTTAGGGTTAGGGTTAGGGTTAGCGTTAGGGTTAGGGTTAGTGTATATCTCAAAATTGAAGAAAAAACTCAGTTAGGGTTAGGGTTAGGGTTAGGGTTAGGGTATATCTCAAAATTGAAGAAAAAACTCAGTTAGGGTTAGGGTTAGGGTTAGGGTATATCTCAAAATTGAAGAAAAAACTCAGTTAGGGTTAGGGTTAGGGTTAGGGTTAGGGTTAGGGTATATCTCAAAATTGAAGAAAAAACTCAGTTAGGGTTAGGGTTAGGGTTAGGGTATATCTCAAAATTGAAGAAAAAACTCAGTTAGGGTTAGGGTTAGGTTTAGGGTTAGGGTTAGGGTATATCTCAAAATTGAAGAAAAAACTCAGTTAGGGTTAGGGTTAGGGTTAGGGTATATCTCAAAATTGAAGAAAAAACTCAGTTAGGGTTAGGGTTAGGGTATATCTCAAAATTGAAGAAAAAACTCAGTTAGGGTTAGGGTTAGGGTTAGGGTTAGGGTATATCTCAAAATTGAAGAAAAAACTCAGTTAGGGTTAGGGTTAGGGTTAGGGTTAGGGTTAGGGTATATCTCAAAATTGAAGAAAAAACTCAGGGTTAGGGTTAGGGTTAGGGTTAGGGTTAGGGTTAGGGTTAGGGTTAGGGTTAGGGTATATCTCAAAATTGAAGAAAAAACTCAGTCAGAGTTAGGGTTAGCGTTAGGGTTAGGGTTAGGGTTAGGGTATATCTCAAAACTGAAGAAAAAACTCAGGGTTAGGGTTAGGGTTAGGGTTAGGGTATATCTCAAAATTGAAGAAAAAACTCAGTTAGGGTTAGGGTTAGCGTTAGGGTTAGGGTTAGGGTTAGGGTATATCTCAAAATTGAAGAAAAAACTCAGTTAGGGTTAGGGTTAGGGTTAGGGTTAGGGTATATCTCAAAATTGAAGAAAAAACTCAGTTAGGGTTAGGGTTAGGGTTAGGGTATATCTCAAAACTGAAGAAAAAACTCAGGGTTAGGATTAGGGTTAGGGTTAGGGTATATCTCAAAATTGAAGAAAAAAGTCAGGGTTAGGGTTAGGGTTAGGGTTAGGGTATATCTCAAAATTGAAGAAAAAACTCAGTTAGGGTTAGGGTTAGGGTTAGGTTTAGGGTATATCTCAAAATTGAAGAAAAAACTCAGTTAGGGTTAGGGTTAGGGTTAGGGTTAGGGTTAGGGTATATCTCAAAATTGAAGAAAAAACTCAGTTAGGGTTACGGTTAGGCTTAGGGTTAGGGTTAGGGTTAGGGTTAGGGTTAGGGTATATCTCAAAATTGAAGAAAAAACTCAGTTAGGGTTAGGGTTAGGGTTAGGGTATATCTCAAAATTGAAGAAAAAACTCAGTTAGGGTTAGGGTTAGGGTTAGCGTTAGGGTTAGGGTTAGGGTATATCTCAAAATTGAAGAAAAAACTCAGTTAGGGTTAGGGTTAGGGTTAGGGTTAGGGTATATCTCAAAATTGAAGAAAAAACTCAGTTAGGGTTAGGGTTAGGGTTAGGGTATATCTCAAAACTGAAGAAAAAACTCAGGGTTAGGATTAGGGTTAGGGTTAGGGTATATCTCAAAATTGAAGAAAAAACTCAGTTAGGGTTAGGGTTAGGGTTAGGGTATATCTCAAAATTGAAGAAAAAACTCAGTTAGGGTTAGGGTTAGGGTTAGGGTTAGGGTTAGGGTATATCTCAAAATTGAAGAAAAAACTCAGTTAGGGTTAGGGTTAGGGTTAGGGTATATCTCAAAATTGAAGAAAAAACTCAGTTAGGGTTAGGGTTAGGTTTAGGGTTAGGGTTAGGGTATATCTCAAAATTGAAGAAAAAACTCAGTTAGGGTTAGGGTTAGGGTATATCTCAAAATTGAAGAAAAAACTCAGTTAGGGTTAGGGTTAGGGTATATCTCAAAATTGAAGAAAAAACTCAGTTAGGGTTAGGGTTAGGGTTAGGGTTAGGGTATATCTCAAAATTGAAGAAAAAACTCAGTTAGGGTTAGGGTTAGGGTTAGGGTTAGGGTTAGGGTATATCTCAAAATTGAAGAAAAAACTCAGGGTTAGGGTTAGGGTTAGGGTTAGGGTTAGGGTTAGGGTTAGGGTTAGGGTTAGGGTTAGGGTTAGGGTTAGGGTTAGGGTATATCTCAAAATTGAAGAAAAAACTCAGTCAGGGTTAGGGTTAGCGTTAGGGTTAGGGTTAGGGTTAGGGTATATCTCAAAACTGAAGAAAAAACTCAGGGTTAGGGTTAGGGTTAGGGTTAGGGTATATCTCAAAATTGAAGAAAAAACTCAGTTAGGGTTAGGGTTAGCGTTAGGGTTAGGGTTAGGGTTAGGGTATATCTCAAAATTGAAGAAAAAACTCAGTTAGGGTTAGGGTTAGGGTTAGGGTTAGGGTATATCTCAAAATTGAAGAAAAAACTCAGTTAGGGTTAGGGTTAGGGTTAGGGTATATCTCAAAACTGAAGAAAAAACTCAGGGTTAGGATTAGGGTTAGGGTTAGGGTATATCTCAAAATT
This sequence comes from Hydrophis major, assembly GCA_033807585.1. NCBI lineage: Eukaryota > Metazoa > Chordata > Lepidosauria > Squamata > Elapidae > Hydrophis > Hydrophis major. The sequence continues at coordinate 66,060 of JAUCBL010000421.1, forward strand.
GAAGAAAAAACTCAGTCAGGGTTAGGGTTAGGGTTAGGGTTAGGGTATATCTCAAAATTGAAGAAAAAACTCAGTTAGGGTTAGGGTTAGGGTTAGGTTTAGGGTATATCTCAAAATTGAAGAAAAAACTCAGTTAGGGTTAGGGTTAGGGTTAGGGTTAGGGTTAGGGTATATCTCAAAATTGAAGAAAAAACTCAGGGTTAGGGTTAGGGTTAGGGTTAGCGTTGGTTAGGGTTAGGGTCAGGGTTAGGGTATATCTCAAAATTGAAGAAAAAACTCAGTTAGGGTTAGGGTTAGGGTTAGCGTTAGGGTTAGGGTTAGTGTATATCTCAAAATTGAAGAAAAAACTCAGTTAGGGTTAGGGTTAGGGTTAGGGTTAGGGTATATCTCAAAATTGAAGAAAAAACTCAGTTAGGGTTAGGGTTAGGGTTAGGGTATATCTCAAAATTGAAGAAAAAACTCAGTTAGGGTTAGGGTTAGGGTTAGGGTTAGGGTTAGGGTATATCTCAAAATTGAAGAAAAAACTCAGTTAGGGTTAGGGTTAGGGTTAGGGTATATCTCAAAATTGAAGAAAAAACTCAGTTAGGGTTAGGGTTAGGTTTAGGGTTAGGGTTAGGGTATATCTCAAAATTGAAGAAAAAACTCAGTTAGGGTTAGGGTTAGGGTTAGGGTATATCTCAAAATTGAAGAAAAAACTCAGTTAGGGTTAGGGTTAGGGTATATCTCAAAATTGAAGAAAAAACTCAGTTAGGGTTAGGGTTAGGGTTAGGGTTAGGGTATATCTCAAAATTGAAGAAAAAACTCAGTTAGGGTTAGGGTTAGGGTTAGGGTTAGGGTTAGGGTATATCTCAAAATTGAAGAAAAAACTCAGGGTTAGGGTTAGGGTTAGGGTTAGGGTTAGGGTTAGGGTTAGGGTTAGGGTTAGGGTATATCTCAAAATTGAAGAAAAAACTCAGTCAGAGTTAGGGTTAGCGTTAGGGTTAGGGTTAGGGTTAGGGTATATCTCAAAACTGAAGAAAAAACTCAGGGTTAGGGTTAGGGTTAGGGTTAGGGTATATCTCAAAATTGAAGAAAAAACTCAGTTAGGGTTAGGGTTAGCGTTAGGGTTAGGGTTAGGGTTAGGGTATATCTCAAAATTGAAGAAAAAACTCAGTTAGGGTTAGGGTTAGGGTTAGGGTTAGGGTATATCTCAAAATTGAAGAAAAAACTCAGTTAGGGTTAGGGTTAGGGTTAGGGTATATCTCAAAACTGAAGAAAAAACTCAGGGTTAGGATTAGGGTTAGGGTTAGGGTATATCTCAAAATTGAAGAAAAAACTCAGTCAGGGTTAGGGTTAGGGTTAGGGTTAGGGTATATCTCAAAATTGAAGAAAAAACTCAGTTAGGGTTAGGGTTAGGGTTAGGTTTAGGGTATATCTCAAAATTGAAGAAAAAACTCAGTTAGGGTTAGGGTTAGGGTTAGGGTTAGGGTTAGGGTATATCTCAAAATTGAAGAAAAAACTCAGTTAGGGTTACGGTTAGGCTTAGGGTTAGGGTTAGGGTTAGGGTTAGGGTTAGGGTATATCTCAAAATTGAAGAAAAAACTCAGTTAGGGTTAGGGTTAGGGTTAGGGTATATCTCAAAATTGAAGAAAAAACTCAGTTAGGGTTAGGGTTAGGGTTAGCGTTAGGGTTAGGGTTAGGGTATATCTCAAAATTGAAGAAAAAACTCAGTTAGGGTTAGGGTTAGGGTTAGGGTTAGGGTATATCTCAAAATTGAAGAAAAAACTCAGTTAGGGTTAGGGTTAGGGTTAGGGTATATCTCAAAACTGAAGAAAAAACTCAGGGTTAGGATTAGGGTTAGGGTTAGGGTATATCTCAAAATTGAAGAAAAAACTCAGTTAGGGTTAGGGTTAGGGTTAGGGTATATCTCAAAATTGAAGAAAAAATTCAGTTAGGGTTAGGGTTAGGGTTAGGGTTAGGGTTAGGGTATATCTCAAAATTGAAGAAAAAACTCAGTTAGGGTTAGGGTTAGGGTTAGGGTATATCTCAAAATTGAAGAAAAAACTCAGTTAGGGTTAGGGTTAGGTTTAGGGTTAGGGTTAGGGTATATCTCAAAATTGAAGAAAAAACTCAGTTAGGGTTAGGGTTAGGGTATATCTCAAAATTGAAGAAAAAACTCAGTTAGGGTTAGGGTTAGGGTATATCTCAAAATTGAAGAAAAAACTCAGTTAGGGTTAGGGTTAGGGTTAGGGTTAGGGTATATCTCAAAATTGAAGAAAAAACTCAGTTAGGGTTAGGGTTAGGGTTAGGGTTAGGGTTAGGGTATATCTCAAAATTGAAGAAAAAACTCAGGGTTAGGGTTAGGGTTAGGGTTAGGGTTAGGGTTAGGGTTAGGGTTAGGGTTAGGGTTAGGGTTAGGGTATATCTCAAAATTGAAGAAAAAACTCAGTCAGGGTTAGGGTTAGCGTTAGGGTTAGGGTTAGGGTTAGGGTATATCTCAAAACTGAAGAAAAAACTCAGGGTTAGGGTTAGGGTTAGGGTTAGGGTATATCTCAAAATTGAAGAAAAAACTCAGTTAGGGTTAGGGTTAGCGTTAGGGTTAGGGTTAGGGTTAGGGTATATCTCAAAATTGAAGAAAAAACTCAGTTAGGGTTAGGGTTAGGGTTAGGGTTAGGGTATATCTCAAAATTGAAGAAAAAACTCAGTTAGGGTTAGGGTTAGGGTTAGGGTATATCTCAAAACTGAAGAAAAAACTCAGGGTTAGGATTAGGGTTAGGGTTAGGGTATATCTCAAAATTGAAGAAAAAACTCAGTCAGGGTTAGGGTTAGGGTTAGGGTTAGGGTATATCTCAAAATTGAAGAAAAAACTCAGTTAGGG
>JAUCBL010000424.1:67500-68681 GCA_033807585.1 Hydrophis major
TAAGAAGTTATCGCAAGGTATATCTCAAAATGGAAGATAAAACTCAGGTTAGTGTTAGGGTTAGGGTTAGGGTTAGGGTTAGGGTTAGGGTTAGGGTTAGGTTTAGGTTTAGGGTTAGGGTTAGGGGTTAGGGTTAGGTTTATGTTTAGGGTTAGGGTTAGGGTTAGGGTTAGGGGTTAGGGTTAGGGTTTAGGGGTTAGGGGTTAGGGTTAGGGTTAGGGTTAGGGTTAGGGTTAGGGTTATACATTAAATGTATTACTTTTGAAGAAGAGTTCAGATTTCAAAATTAAGTTGATTTTTGTGTTCTACGGCATGCGAAACATTAAATGTATACATGATATTCGGTTGCTTGCTTTTCCTGAGAAGTTATCACAAGGTATATCTCAAAATTGAAGATAAAACTCAGTTTAACAATGCATAACTTTTGAAGAAGAGCTCGGATTTCAAAATTAAGTTGATTTTTGTGTTCTACGGGATGCGAAACATTAAATGTATACATGGTATTCGGTTGCTTGCTTTTCTTGAGAAGTTATCACAAGGTATATCTCAAAATTGAAGATAAAACTCAGTTTAACAATGCATAACTTTTGAAGAAGAGCTCGGATTTCAAAATTAAGTTGATTTTTGTGTTCTACGGGATGCGAAACCTTAAATGTATACATGATATTCGGTTGCTTGCTTTTCCTAAGAAGTTATCGCAAGGTATATCTCAAAATTGAAGATAAAACTCGGGTTAGGGTTAGGGTTAGGGGTTAGGGTTAGGGTTAGGGTTAGGGTTAGGGTTAGGGTTACGGTTAGGGTTAGGGTTAGGGTTAGGGTTAGGGTTAGGGTTAGGGTTAGGGTTAGGGTTAGGCTTAGGGTTAGTGTTAGGGTTAGGCTTAGGGTTATACATTAAATGTATAACTTTTGAAGAAGAGCTCGGATTTCAAAATTAAGTTGATTTTCGTGTTCTACGGCATGCGAAACATTAAATGTATACATGATATCCGGTTGCTTGCTTTTCCTGAGAAGTTATCACAAGCTATATCTCAAAATTGAAGAAAAAACTCAGTTTAACAATGCATTACTTTTGAAGGAGAGCTCGGATTCCAAAATTAAGTTGATTTTTGTGTTCTACGGGATGCGAAACATTAAATGTATACATGGTATTCGGTTGCTTGCTTTTCCTAAGAAGTTATCAA
>JAUCBL010000426.1:60000-62500 GCA_033807585.1 Hydrophis major
CTCTGTCTGTCTATCTATCTATCTATCTATCTATCTATCTATCTATCTATCTATCTATCTATCTATCTATCTATCTATCTATCTATCTATCTATCTATCTATCTATCTATCTTTCCATCCATTCCATACATCCATAAGTCTATCTATCTGTCTGTCTGTCTATCTATCTATCCATCCATTCCATACATCTGTCTCTCTCTCTGACTGTTTATCTATCTATCTATCTGTCTGTCTGTCTGTCTGTCTGTCTGTCTGTCTGTCTGTCTGTCTATCTATCTATCTATCTATCTATCTATCTATCTATCTATCTATCTATCTTTCCATCCATTCCATACATCCATAAGTCTATCTATCTGTCTGTCTGTCTATCTATCTATCCATCCATTCCATACATCTGTCTCTCTCTCTGACTGTTTATCTATCTATCTATCTATCTATCTATCTATCTATCTATCTATCTATCTATCTATCTATCTATCTATCAGTCTGTCTGTCTGTCTGTCTGTCTGTCTGTCTGTCTGTCTGTCTGTCTGTCTGTCTGTCTATCTATCTATCTATCTATCTATCATCTATCTATCTATCTATCCCTACCTTCCAACATACTGAACCATCCACCCATGTCTCTGTCTCTGTCTCTGTATCTTTCTCTCTCTCTCTTTATTATCTCTGTATGTCCATCTTTGTATTGTTTGTCTGTCTTTCGATCTCTCTGTCTATGTCTATCTTTCCATCTATATATCTTTACCTATCATCTATATCTATCTATCTACCTATCTATCTATCTATCTATCTATCTATCTTTCTATGTTTCTATTTTTCTATCTTTTTATCTTTCTACCTTTCTATCTTTCTTTCTATCTATCCATTCCATCCATCTGTCTGTCTGTCTGTCTACCTCTTTGTCTATCTATCTATCTATCTATCTATCTATCTATCTATCTATCTATCTATCTATCCATTCCATCCGTCTGTCTGTCTGTCTGTCTCACTCTTTATCTATCTGTCTGTCTGTCTGTCTGTCTATCTATCTATCTATCTATCTATCTATCTATCTATCTATCTATCTATCTATCTATCTATCTATCTATCTATCTATCTATGCATCTATCTATCTATGCATCTATCTATGAATCTATCTATCTATCTATCTATCTATCTATCTATCTATCTATCTATCTATCTATCTATCTATCTATCTATCTATGCATCTATCTATCTATCTATCTATCTATCTATCTATTTATCTATCTATCTATGCATCTATCTATCTATCTATCTATCTATCTATCTATCTATTTATCTATCTATCTATGCATCTATCTATCTATCTATCTATCTATCTATCTATCTATCTATCTATCCATTCCATCCGTCTGTCTGTCTGTCTCACTCTTTATCTATCTATCTATCTATCTATCTATCTATCTATCTATCTATCTATCTATCTATCTATCTATCTATCTATCTATCTATCTATCTATCTGTCTATCTATGCATCTATCTATCTATCTATCTATCTATCTATCTATCTATCTATCTATCTATCTATCTATGCATCTATCTATGCATCTATCTATCTATGCATCTATCTATGAATCTATCTATCTATCTATCTATCTATCTATCTATCTATCTATCTATCTATCTATCTATCTATCTATGCATCTATCTATCTATCTATCTATCTATCTATCTATCTATCTATCTATCTATGCATCTATCTATCTATCTATCTATCTATCTATCTATCTATCTATCTATTTATCTATCTATCTATGCATCTATCTATCTATCTATCTATCTATCTATCTATCTATCTATCTATCTATCTATCTATCTATCCATTCCATCCGTCTGTCTGTCTGTCTCACTCTTTATCTATCTATCTATCTATCTATCTATCTATCTATCTATCTATCTATCTATCTATCTATCTATCTATCTATCTATCTATCTATCTATCTATCTATCTATCTGTCTATCTATGCATCTATCTATCTATCTATCTATCTATCTATCTATCTATCTATCTATCTATCTATCTATCTATGCATCTATTTATCTATCTATCTATCTATCTATCTATCTATCTATCTATCTATCTATCTATCCATCAATCTATCCATCTTATTCATCTATCTATCTATCTATTTCTATCTATCTATCTATCTATCTATCTATCTATCTATCTATCTTATGCATCTATCTATTTTATCTATCTATCTATCTATCTATCTATCTATCTATCTATCTATCTATCTATCTATCTATCTATCTATCTATCTTATGCATCTATCTATCTATCTATCTATCTATCTATCTATCTATCTATCTATCTATCTATCTATCTGTCTATCTATGCATCTATCTATCTATCTATCTATCTATCTATCTATCTATCTATCTATGCATCTATTTATCTATCTATCTATCTATGCATCTATCTATCCATCTTATTCATCTATCTATCTATTTCTATCTATCTATCTATCTATCTATC
>JAUCBL010000427.1:0-2500 GCA_033807585.1 Hydrophis major
GGAAGGGAAGGGAAGGGAAGGGAAGGGAAGGAAGGAAGGAAGGAAGGAAGGAAGGAAGGAAGGAAGGAAGGAAGGAAGGAAGGAAAGAAAGAATTATTGCCCAAGTGTGATTGGACACACAAGGAATTTGTCTTTGGTGCAAGGAAGGGAAGAAAGGAACGAACGAAAGGGAAGGGAAGGGAAGGGAAGGGAAGGGAAGGGAAGGGAAGGGAAGGGAAGGAAGGAAGGAAGGAAGGAAGGAAGGAAGGAAGGAAGGAAAGAAAGAATTATTGCCCAAGTGTGATTAGACACACAAGGAATTTGTCTTTGGTGCAGGGAAGGGAAGGAAGGAACGAACGAAAGGAAGGGAAGGGAAGGGAAGGGAAGGGAAGGGAAGGGAAGGGAAGGGAAGGGAAGGAAGGAAGGAAGGAAGGAAGGAAGGAAGGAAGGAAGGAAAGAAAGAATTATTGCCCAAGTGTGATTGGACACACAAGGAATTTGTCTTTGGTGCAAGGAAGGGAAGAAAGGAACGAACGAAAGGGAAGGGAAGGGAAGGGAAGGGAAGGGAAGGGAAGGGAAGGAAGGAAGGAAGGAAGGAAGGAAGGAAGGAAGGAAGGAAAGAAAGAATTATTGCCCAAGTGTGATTGGACACACAAGGAATTTGTCTTTGGTGCAAGGAAGGGAAGAAAGGAACGAACGAAAGGGAAGGGAAGGGAAGGGAAGGGAAGGGAAGGGAAGGGAAGGGAAGGGAAGGAAGGAAGGAAGGAAGGAAGGAAGGAAGGAAGGAAGGAAAGAAAGAATTATTGCCCAAGTGTGATTAGACACACAAGGAATTTGTCTTTGGTGCAAGGAAGGGAAGGAAGGAACGAACGAAAGGGAAGGGAAGGGAAGGGAAGGGAAGGGAAGGGAAGGGAAGGGAAGGGAAGGAAGGAAGGAAGGAAGGAAGGAAGGAAGGAAGGAAGGAAAGAAAGAATTATTGCCCAAGTGTGATTGGACACACAAGGAATTTGTCTTTGGTGCAGGGAAGGGAAGAAAGGAACGAACGAAAGGGAAGGGAAGGGAAGGGAAGGGAAGGGAAGGGAAGGGAAGGGAAGGGAAGGAAGGAAGGAAGGAAGGAAGGAAGGAAGGAAGGAAGGAAAGAAAGAATTATTGCCCAAGTGTGATTGGACACACAAGGAATTTGTCTTTGGTGCAAGGAAGGGAAGAAAGGAACGAACGAAAGGGAAGGGAAGGGAAGGGAAGGGAAGGGAAGGGAAGGGAAGGGAAGGGAAGGAAGGAAGGAAGGAAGGAAGGAAGGAAGGAAGGAAGGAAAGAAAGAATTATTGCCCAAGTGTGATTAGACACACAAGGAATTTGTCTTTGGTGCAAGGAAGGGAAGGAAGGAACGAACGAAAGGGAAGGGAAGGGAAGGGAAGGGAAGGGAAGGGAAGGGAAGGGAAGGGAAGGGAAGGAAGGAAGGAAGGAAGGAAGGAAGGAAGGAAGGAAGGAAGGAAGGAAAGAAAGAATTATTGCCCAAGTGTGATTAGACACACAAGGAATTTGTCTTTGGTGCAAGGAAGGGAAGGAAGGAACGAACGAAAGGGAAGGGAAGGGAAGGGAAGGGAAGGGAAGGGAAGGGAAGGGAAGGGAAGGGAAGGGAAGGGAAGGAAGGAAGGAAGGAAGGAAGGAAGGAAGGAAGGAAGGAAGGAAGGAAGGAAAGAAAGAATTATTGCCCAAGTGTGATTGGACACACAAGGAATTTGTCTTTGGTGCAAGGAAGGGAAGAAAGGAACGAACGAAAGGGAAGGGAAGGGAAGGAAGGGAAGGGAAGGGAAGGGAAGGGAAGGGAAGGGAAGGGAAGGGAAGGGAAGGAAGGAAGGAAGGAAGGAAGGAAGGAAGGAAGGAAGGAAGGAAGGAAGGAAGGAAGGAAGGAAGGAAGGAAAGAATTATTGGCCAAGTGTGATTGGACACACAAGGAATTTGTCTTTGGTGCAAGGAAGGGAAGGAAGGAACGAACGAAAGGGAAGGGAAGGGAAGGGAAGGGAAGGGAAGGGAAGGGAAGGGAAGGGAAGGGAAGGAAGGAAGGAAGGAAGGAAGGAAGGAAGGAAGGAAGGAAGGAAGGAAAGAAAGAATTATTGGCCAAGTGTGATTGGACACACAAGGAATTTGTCTTTGGTGCAAGGAAGGGAAGGAAGGAACGAACGAAAGGGAAGGGAAGGGAAGGGAAGGGAAGGGAAGGGAAGGGAAGGGAAGGGAAGGGAAGGAAGGAAGGAAGGAAGGAAGGAAGGAAGGAAGGAAGGAAGGAAGGAAGGAAGGAAAGAAGGAAGGAAAGAAAGAATTATTGGCCAAGTGTGATTGGACACACAAGGAATTTGTCTTTGGTGGAAGGAAGGGAAGGAAGGAACGAACGAAAGGGAAGGGAAGGGAAGGGAAGGGAAGGAAGGAAGGAAGGAAGGAAGGAAGGAAGGAATTATTGGCCAAGTGTGATTGGACACACAAGGAATTTGTCTTTGGTGGAAGGAAGGGAAGGAAGGAACGAACG
>JAUCBL010000427.1:20000-45000 GCA_033807585.1 Hydrophis major
TCCCGAAAGCTTCGGGGGTTTCCCCTGGGATCCCTTCGCCCGGAAAGGGTTTCCCGGATTCCTGCCGGCTTTCCCGTCGGACCCCCTGGCACCTCAGTCCGGGGCCTTTGGGTCTTTCCACTCTCCCCATGTGCTTTCCTCCCGTTCTCTCCTTCTCAGGTTTGTCCCTGTCCCCGCTGCTTCACCGAAGGGAAAGCTCCACAGCGGTCCTGGGGAATTGCAGCCTGACGGAGAAGGCAACTCGGAAGCGGCGGTAAAAGGAGAAGGTTCGTTGGCTGAGGCTCCGTGCCCGGAGAAACGTTGTGTTCTCGGGGGATGTGTGTGGATAAGATTCCGATTGGAACCTTCCCGGGCCGGCTCTAGAATCCCTGCGTTCTCAGCCCAAGGCCGGGAATCCAGTGGGTGGAGGGAGGTGTTTTGTTTTGTTTTGTTTTGTTTTTTCTCATCTGAAGGCCAGCAAAAGGGGTCTTTCTTTCGTCCCCTTCAAGTCTTCTTTTGACAAATGCAAATCTTTCCAGTATATTTGGGAAGCTTTAAAAACAAACAAACAAACAAACAAAAAAAAACAACAACAACAACACATACACACACCCAACTTTCTTAATCACTTCGTTCCCTCTCTCCTCCCACGCTCTGCCCCTTCCCTCCCCCCCCAAATGACCTGCTAAGAAGGGACAGGACCCCCCTTTTTTTAAAAAAAAAAAACCCCATCACAACATCAACAACCCCCCCCCCCCAAAATGCAGAGCTCATCTGGGCAAGTTCAGGGTGAAAACTCACCCTGCTTTGGTCGAAAGGCCTTTCTTCCGAGGATTCGATTTTCCTGCTGGGGAAAGAGCTCCGGTTCAAGGGATACGGGCAACTGCTTGAAAGCCGGATCTTTTTTTCTTTTTTTAATTTTTTCAGGAAGGCAAGAGAGAGCAAGAAGCTGGCGTTCCTGGGGCTGGCTAAGCTTGGTGTAAATAAGTCCCTGATTTTTTTTTTTTTTAAATACCTTTTCTCCTTTTGTGTGTGTGTGTATGGGGGGGGGGGAGGCTGTGTTTGTATTTCTTCATGTTTTCAATCCTGTCTTTCTTCCCGCCGGAGGGGAAACTCCGCGGGGTACGGAAAGCAAACTTTGGCGGGGTGGTTTGATTGGATTATCGGTTTCGTCCTCATCTTTTTTTTTGTTTTGTTTTGTTTTTTTTGCTTCATGGTTTCTTATAGTTGTTTCTTGTGGCAATCTCCTGCCTCTCTCCTTTGCACAATATATTTTGTGCCTTTTGTCTGTTTGTTTTGCTGATGTGGCAGGTAAGGAGTTTTCTTTTCTTGTTTCCTTCGTTTTGTTCGTTATTTGGGCTTTTACTTCCATACCTTTTCTTGGATTCCTTTTCCGATGCAAGTTTGTTTGGAGGGCTGGCCTGAGGTTCCCTTTGGGCTTTTTCCTGCTTGGGTGTGACACCACCGTCGTCCTCGTGAAGTTTCCATTCCACAATTTCAAAGGATAGGAAGAAATGGTGGGGATGGTGGTGGTGGTGGGTCCCTGCCCCCCCACCCCCTCAGGCTAATCTTTGACACACACCCCACCTGTCCCCCAAGGCTTGGATCGCTCTCTTCCCGTGCCCCGGCTCACAAAGCCCTGTCCCAGATGAGCGCTGATGTCACAGTGGTCCAGTTACCCGGGGAAACCCAGTCTCTCTGTGAAGCCATCATGACCGGCCATTATCACCTCGGGGGCCTATTGTCCCCCGGGGTGACCGGGCTTGGTGGGGCAGAGAGGCCTTCAAAAAGCCTTGGCCATGCTGGGCTCAGCAGCACGGGTGGGTCTGAGAGCTCACACCCACCGCCGCCGCAGAGTCTACGGCCGGGCGGGCAGACATGAGCGAGAGGCACATCGCCCGGAAATTCAGGAGGAGGAAGCCCCAGCGCTTCTCCTCCCTCTCCAGCAACGAAGAGCCGCTTGGAGTGAGCATTTGGACCCCAGCAGGAGGAGGAGGAGGAGGAGGAAAACTAGGAGGAAGGGCTTGTGGTGGTGGTGTGGGGGGGGGGGGAAGTGGAGGGCGGCCAGGGAAGATGCTTGAATCCCAAGGGAGGGGCTCTCTCTGCTGAGCTTACCTGTGCAAACTTCCCACTTTCCTCCTTTGCATGTGCAAATGAACGTCCAACGCATTGTACCCACCTTCCTTTCAAGTAGGAGGATTTCACAGCATTGTTTTTGATTATTATTATTATTATTATTATTATTATTATTATTATTAATTTTTATTGTTATTATTATTGTTATTATTATTATTATTATTATTATTATTATTAATATTATTATTTATTATTTATTGTTATTATTATTATTGTTGTTGTTGTTGTTATTATTATTATTAATATTATTATTTATTATTTATTGTTATTTATTGTTATTTATTATTATTATTATTATTATTATTATTATTAATTTATTTTTTATTGTTAATTATTATTATTATTATTATTATTATTATTTATTTTTTATTGTTATTATTTATTATTATTGTTGTTGTTGTTATTATTATTTATTTTTTATTGTTATTTATTATTATAATAATAATAATTATTATTATTTATTTTTTATTGTTATTATTTATTATTATTTTTATTGTTATTATTATTATTATTATTATTATTATTATTATTTATTTATTATTATTATTATTATTATTATTATTATTATTATTATTATTATTATTATTATTAATTATTAATTACCTTTCACCAGAACAAGTTAAGTCAGCCCTGTAACTCACAGTCTCAAAAACAAGCCCAAAAAAACCAACCACAAACCCTTGGAAAGCAGACTCGGGTGGAGTTGGGCCAATTGCACTGACTTTATTGCACAATGTTTGCAGATCCCAGTAATAGAGCAACTGCCCCCACCCACCCACCCCCACCACCCCCAAAAAGGGCCAAAATTGTCCTAAGCATGGGAGGGGGGGTGGAAAATAAAAAATAAAAATAGGTCTTATACCTTATTCATATCAGCTCTCATGAAGTGGAATCCTAGGATTCTACTTCATCGATTTCTATCCATAAATCAAATCAATCAATATGCAGCATCGGGCAGGTCAAGGATGGAGAAATGAGGAGTTTGCCCGCTTTTACCTGCTGGGTCAGTCCTGCCCCCTGGTGCCCATTTCAGGAAAGGCACCCAGAGCCTGGCCTTCCCCTTCTCCCACCCCTCCCCTTTCTCTGGCCAAGAAGTCAGGGTCCCCCTCCGCTGAAGGAAAGAATGAAGAATGACCCTTCCCGAAGGGAAATCGGCGGGGGGGGGGGGAGTCAAAGATGGGGCGCTTTACCTTGGAGCTTTTAGGAGTGGCGGGAAGCTGGCTTTTCACGGACGGCACGTTCGGGCATCCTAAGCCCACCAGCCTGCCAGGGACGGCCTTTGCCCGCTGTGCTGACCCTCCCTGAGCAGCTGCAGCTCGGGGTAGGGTGGGGGTGGGGTCCCTCCGGAGACACACACCCCTCCCCGAGAGGGAGAGAGGAAAAGGAGGGGAGATCTAGGATAAGGGGGCCCTTGGCTCCTCTCCTTCTGCCCACAGCAGCCCAAGAAGAAGCGGCGCAGCTCATCCACAGATGCCACGGAGGACAAGAAGCCAAGGGGAGAATCTGCCTCCATCCAGCTCTTCCCTCCTGAACTGGTGGGTCGGCCTGGGCGGAGGAAGGCGGGGGGGGGGCTGGGGGTGTGTGCGATAGGAAGGCTGGGCCTTGGGGACCGATATCCTGACCGATCCCCCCCCCCCCACACCGCCGCTCTCTCTCTCTCTCTCTCTCTCCTTCCAGTTGTACTACATCATTTCCTTCCTGCCAGTGAGGGACCTGGTGGCTCTGGGCCAGACCTGCCGGTACTTCTACGAAGTTTGCGACAGCGAGGGGCTCTGGCAGCGCATCTGCCGCCGCCTCTCCCCTCGGCTGCGGGATGAGAACTCAGGGGGCAGCCGGCCGTGGAAGAGATCGGCTATCCTCAACTGTGAGCAGAGCCCGGGGGTGAAGCGGAGGGCAGGACCAGGGGGAGGGAATCCGAGCAAGAGCCGGGAGTCCCGTCGCACATGGGACGAGGGATGTGGACCACCGTGGCCTCACTCCCCCAGCCCCCCCACCCCCCCCCACTCCCTCTTGCCCAGTCGGCTCCTCCAGACGGACCCAATTTCCCCCGCCCTTGGGCCTCTCTGTCCCACAGACACCAAGGGCTTGTACTTCCAGATGTTCAGCGGCCGGCGGCACTTTGTCAGCAAGACCGTGGCCCCGCTCCTCTCGCACGGCTACCGGAAGTTCTTGCCCACCAAGGACCACGTCTTCATCCTGGACTACAACGGCACCCTCTTCTTCCTCAAGAACGCCCTGGTCTCCTCCACCATGGGACACATCCAGTGGCGCCGGGCCTGCCGCTACATGGTGCTGTGCCGCAGCGCTAAGGACGTAGGTGGCCTGGGAGGGCAGGGGAGGGGAGAGGGGGGCCCCCAGGGGGCCCCTCCCTCCCAGGGTGGGGGGGGGCTGGGAAAAGACAGCGTTGCCCTTTGGAAACCGGGGATCCCCCTCCCTCCTGCCTCCGGGCTGGTTTCTTGGCTTCTCCATGGAGGAGGAGGGAAACGTCGCCTTCCAGACTGGCTCTCCGCAAGGAGGCCACAGAGGAGAGGAAGCTGGTTCCGTGGCCCCTCTCATCCCAGGGCTGCTTGTGGCTCAGGCAAACAAGAGGCCACAGTGGCCCCCCCCCGGCAAGGGGGCTCCCCACAATCTCCCCACGCCTAACTGCTGCTCGTCACTCCCCCCCCCCGTCTCCTTCCTCTCGGGTCCTTTTCTACCGCATAAGGCCTCTCCTCTCCTCCCTCCCCCCATCCCTTAACTGGCCCGGCGTTGCCCGTTCTTTACCCGGCGTTCCTGTGTCCGGCTGCCCCTATAAAGCAGAAGAGGAGCCGCTCTTGGGGAGGGGTCCGGCCCCCCAGCTTTTCCCCACATGCCCCCTTGGGAGAAGCACCCGAGCAGGCCTGGCCAGGCTCTGGTTTGGCCCAATGCCCTGGAGAACCAGACAGGAGGGTGCGTTCAGAAGAGCGATTCGGAATTGGCGGGAGGATGTGCCCCCCCCCTTTCCCCTCTGCCCCCCCTATCCTCTTCTTGCCACGGTCCACGCAGCCCAAGGGGGGCGGCCGCTGTTCTGTCTTTCAACTGCTGGCTGAATGTAGAGAGAGTTGGTTAAACGCTACAGAGTTTCTTGTTTGGATGATCTCAGGCATCCTCAAGGTATAACTCCCAGTGATGTGGAGATTCATCTCACGTCCAACTCTTTGCATAGCTGACTTCATCGTGTGAAAATTGCAGTCATCTTTGTCCCATAACAATGGAGCAAAGGGTGTAGATGCCAGCACGAGGCTGGGGTTCAAGCAAGAGTGAAGGAACCTCCCCCCCCCCCCCGACCCAACCAAGGGTCAGCTCAGGGACCAATCAGGATGACAGATGTGACCACCTGACATGAACTACATTTCCCATGAGGCATTCCCTTCAGGAGACAGCTCCCAATGCCCACTTAACTATCTACTGTCTGAACAGCACACTCCCCACCTGGAATAATAAATTCCACTACCAACTAACTAGCCTGTTTCTCCAACAATGCGGCCTCCCCCAATAGGAAGTCCCAGCATGTTTTATAGCAGGGGTAAGGAACGTTGGCTCTTTTATCACTTATGGACTTCAACTCCCAGAATTCCTGAGGGAGCCATAAAAGGTTCCCCATCCCTGGCCTACTGGTTTTTTCAGTTGTGAGGGAAATCAATTTTTGACTTGAATGGGACTGTTTAATATACAAATGTAGGACATATTTTTATATATATTCTTTGTATGTCCTACATTTGTATATTAAACAGTCCCATTCAAGTCAAAAATTGATTTCCCTCACAACTGAAAAAACCAGTAGGCCAGGGATGGAGAACCTTTTATGGCTCACTCAGGAATTCTGGGAGTTGAAGTCCGTAAGTGATAAAAGAGCCAACGTTCCTTACCCCTGTTTTATAGGCATGAAATGAAATGAAGCCCCTCCCCGCCAAATTAAGGCCTATATTAAAACATGCGAAATGGGGGGGATTTGGGGGGGCTTGCCGTTAGGAAGTACTTTTGTTGCACACCCGGATATGGTGCTGCCTGCGTTGACCCCGATACGAAGCGCCCCACCAACGCCGAGGTCAACATCCAAGCCATCGCTGCCCGCCCACCCAAAGATGCAAAGGGGGGGGGAATTAAGTCAACCCCGAAAAGACAACCTAGCCATTTTGGGGGGGCTCAAAAAAAAAAAAAAAAAGACCCGGCCTTATTATATGAGAAACACGGTACCAATTAACTATATTGTTAGGCTATGTGCAGAGTAACCCTTGCATAAAAAGGATATATGCACACGGAAAATGGTTTATGAGACCAGTTATGAAGAAATAAATACACAGTCACAGAGTTGACCAAGTTGTCTTCATGTTTACTTGAAGAAATAGCACAGTCCGATAAACGGTCCATGTCATCTACGTTTTTAACAGTCCAGAAATATCCGGTTATAAAGTCTTCTTAACCTGTTTCAAGTCTTTTACAGCAGACCAATATCAAACCATCATACAACAGGTAAACTTCGGTATCAACAGAATATCCAAATAAACAGAGTTAGTTACTCAGAATCGGTCGTAGTCAGTCAGTATCAGTATCAAGAGAGATCATCAGAGAAAAAGAGAATTAAACCATGATCTATAGCTCCCTCTTGTGGCCACTTGTCGTCTTAACCGGTTTCAAGTCTCACAGCAGACAAATATCAAACCATAATCCAACAGATAAACTTCGGTATCAACAGAATATCCAAATAAACAGAGTTAGTTAGTCAGAATCGGTCCGTAATCAGTCAGTATCAGTATCAAGAGAGATCATCAGTGAAAAAGAGAAAGAGAATTAAACCATGATCTATAGTTCCCTCTTGTGGCAACTTGTCTTCTTAATCAGTTTCAAGTCTTTTACAGCAGACAACTATCAAACCATAATACAACAGATAAACTTCGATGTCCACAGAATATCAAAATAAATAGAATTAGTTAGTCAGTATCAGTCCATAGTCAGTCAGGATCAGTATCGAGAGAGATCATCAGTGAAAAAGAGAAAAGTCAGTATCGGTATCGAGAGAGATCATCAGTGAAAAAGTCAGTATCGGTATCGAAGAGAGATCATCAGTGAAAAAGAGACAAGTCAGTATCGGTATCGAAGAGAGATCATCAGTGAAAAAGTCAGTATCGGTATCGAAGAGAGATCATCAGTGAAAAAGAGAAAAGGCAGTATCGGTATCGAAGAGAGATCATCAGTGAAAAAGAGAAAAGTCAGTATCGGTATCGAGAGAGATCATCAGTGAAAAAGAGAAAAGTCAGTATCGGTATCGAAGAGAGATCATCAGTGAAAAAGAGAAAAGTCAGTATCGGTATCGAGAGAGATCATCAGTGAAAAAGAGAAAAGTCAGTATCGGTATCGAGAGAGATCATCAGTGAAAAAGAGAAAAGTCAGTATCGGTATCGAAGAGAGATCATCAGTGAAAAAGAGAAAAGTCAGTATCGGTATCGAGAGAGATCATCAGTGAAAAAGAGAAAAGTCAGTATCGGTATCGAGAGAGATCATCAGTGAAAAAGAGAAAAGTCAGTATCGGTATCGAAGAGAGATCATCAGTGAAAAAGAGAAAAGTCAGTATCGGTATCGAGAGAGATCATCAGTGAAAAAGAGACAAGTCAATATCGGTATCGAAGAGAGATCATCAGTGAAAAAGAGAAAAGTCAGTATCGGTATCAAGAGAGATCATCAGTGAAAAAGAGAAAAGTCAGTATCGGTATCGAAGAGAGATCATCAGTGAAAAAGAGAAAAGTCAGTATCGGTATCGAGAGAGATCATCAGTGAAAAAGAGAAAAGTCAGTCTCGGTATTGAGAGAGAGTCAGTATCGGTATCGAAGAGAGATCATCAGTGAAAAAGAGAAAAGTCAGTATCGGTATCGAAGAGAGATCATCTGTGAAAAACAGAAAAAGAAAGAGAATTGAACCATGATCTATAGCTCCCTCTTGTGGCCACTTGTAGCATAATTAACCCACCAGAACACAGCAAAATCCATTACAGTATTTTTCCTTAACGCTACAAACAGATATATTTGTAGTTTACATATAGTCCACCCATATACATAACATAGTTGCTTCAATCATCATTGTGGGGATGAGAGTTTATTCTCTTTCTTACACCACAATTCAGATCTTCAAAAGATTGGACATGAAGAAGACATAAATGTGAGTTGATCAGGATGCCTGAAGAACCAATCAAAAAAGACTTGGCATGGATGATGAATGAGCACAATTCCTTGTCTCTTTTTCACTGATGATCTCTCTCGATATTGATACTGACTGACTACGGACCGATACTGACTCATTAACTCTGTTTATTTGGATATTCTGTTAATATCGAAGTTTATTGTAATACATTACAATATTTTTTCCTTAAAGCTACAAACATATATAATTGTAGCTTATATATATTGTCAACCCAACCCAGATACATCACAGATACCGCTAAGATAAACAGTAAACAGTAACCTAGCCTCAAAGAATGCAATGAGGTAGATAACAAAGCATGCAAAAGCTTGAGGTTCGGTCTTCAAGTTCAGGTCTTTCTCCAGGTCGGTGACCGGTCTGGTTGTAGAGCTTCTTGGGGAAAGACCGCCGCTCACTTACGGCGGCCTTTGTAGTGGGGACAGGTGTTCTTGGGGGCCCTGGGTTTATGTGGGGGGAGAGAGACAACAGGGGGAGGGGGTGTTGTAGGAAGGGAAAAAACCCTTTGGAGATGCGGGGATTCCCTGCGGCCTACTGATGTTGCCCCCCCCTCCACACCTCCCTGCAGTTTGCCACCGACCCTCGGAACGACACTGTCTACCGCAAGTACCTGTACGTGCTGGCCACCCGGGAGCAGCCGCCCAGCCCGGCTTTGGGGCGTAGTGAGGGCTCCGGCCTGGCGGCCCCCACCAGCAGCAGCAGCAGCAGCAGCAGCAATGGCAGCCGCCTGTGCGACTGCGTGGAGGTCTACTTGCAATCCAGCGGTCAGCGGGTCTTCAAGATGACCTTCCATTTCTCCATGAAGTTCAGGCAGATCGTGCTGGTGGGGCAGGAGACCGAGAGGTCCCTCCTGCTCCTGACAGGTGAGGGAGAGAGAGCACCAGGAGGGACGGGCACGGGGGTACACCATTCTGGGGCTCCCTCCTCTCGCAAGCCGCCACCTGTCCCTCCTCCTGCAGCCCTGGGTCTCCCGCTTGGGTGGGTTGGACTAGATCAGGAGTCAGCAACCGGAAGCTCCGGAGCCGCATGGGGCTTTTTTCATCCCTCTGCTGTCAACAACGGATAGGTCACGGTGTGGGTGTGTGGGCCAACTGTCCATCGCGGCTCGTTCCCAGCCGTCGGACATGGGGGGGGGGAATGTGTGGACAGGGTTCCCCCCCCCACCAGAAGCCCCAGAGCCCTTGTTCCGTCTTTCAACAGCTGGCTGAATATAGAGAGAGTCGGTTTAAAACTCGAAAGGCTCCCATACCAAGTTTCTGGGTTGGACTCTATTAGGCATCCTCAAGGTATAACTCACGGTTGTGTCGAGGTCCCTCTGAACGTCCAGCTCTTTGCATAGCTGACTTGGTAGTGGGAACAGATGGGGGACGGAGCAAAGGGTGAGCCAGAGGGAACCCCAACCCAAGGCTCAATTCAGTGACCAATCAGGAGTCCAGGGGGGGAGCACATGACGTGAACTACTCTTCCTCTCTCTCACTTCCTCTCTCTCTCTTCCTCTCTCTCCCTCTATCTCTTTTCCCCCCATCTTTCCCTCTCTCTCTTTCCCTCCCTCTTCCCTCTCTCACTTTCTCTATCTCTATCTCTTTCTCTCTCTCTTTCCCTCTGTCTCTCTTTCCCACTCGCTCACTTTCTCTTTCTCTCTCTCTTTCCCTGTCTCTCTTTCCCTCCCTCTTTCCCTCACTTTCTCTCTCTCTCTTTCCCTGTCTCTTCCCACCTCTTTCTTTCCCTCTCTCTCTTTCCCTCCCTCTTTCTCTTTCCCTCCCTCTCTTTCCCTCTGTCTCTCTCTCTCTTTCCATCTCTCTCACTTTCTCTCTCTCTCTCTTCCCCTCTTTTCTTTCCCTCTTTTCTTTCTCTCTCTTCCCCCCTCTTTCCCTCTGTCTCTCTATCCCTCTCTCTCTTTCCCTCTCTCTCTCTCTTTCTCTCTCTCGCTCTCTCTCTCTCTCCCTCCGGGCAGAGGAAGGGAAGATCTACAGCCTGGTGGTGAACGAGACGCAGCTGGACCAGCCTCGCTCCTACACGGTGCAGCTGGCCCTGCGGAAGGTCTCCCGGTGCCTCCCGCACATCGCCGTCCGGCACATGCACTCCAACCAGAGCAGCGCCGTCTACCTCACAGGTGACTTCCCGCCGGGCGGGCCCTGGTGCCCCAAGGCCTCCCCGGGGGGAGGGGCAGGGGGTGCGGGGGAAAGAGACCCTCCCCACCTTTCTATTAGAGGGCGGTTAGAGGCTGCTATGGGCTGGGAAGGAGGAGCCGGAGGGTGGGCTTGCGGGGGTGGGGGGCGATGGGTGGGCTTGGCAGAGGCTTCCAGTCCAGGCCTAGCGGGGGAGGGGGAAGAGCAGCCCCCCCCTCACCCTGCTTGAAGCCCCCTGCCCTCCCCTCCCCTCCCCATCCCAGGCGAGGGCAGCGTCTACTTCGAGGTCCACTCGCCGGGCGTCTACCGGGACCTTTTTGGCACCCTGCACGCCTTCGACCCGCTGGATCAGCAGATGCCCCTGGCCCTCTCCCTCCCGGCAAAGGTACGAACCCACTTACCTGAGGGCGGGGGAGCAGAGGTTGGG
This sequence comes from Hydrophis major, assembly GCA_033807585.1. Lineage (NCBI taxonomy): Eukaryota > Metazoa > Chordata > Lepidosauria > Squamata > Elapidae > Hydrophis > Hydrophis major. The sequence goes on from JAUCBL010000427.1 coordinate 30,882, forward strand.
CTTACCTGGGGTGGGTGCCCCCCCCTGGTAGGTGGGCGGCTGGCCCGCAAAAGGGAAATCTCATCGGGAGGCGGGCAGGCCAGATGGAGGGCAGGAAATGCCCCCCTTGGTTCCCTCTCCCTTGCTCTCTCCCCTTTCTGGGTCCGGGGGAGGGGGGGAAATTGGGGGGAGGTTGAGCTTACCTGGGGTGGGTGTCCCCCCGGCAGGTGGGCGGCTGGCCCGCAAAAGGGAAATCTCATCGGGAGGCGGGCAGGCCAGATGGAGGGCAGGAAATGCCCTCCTTAGTTCCCTCTCCCTTGCTCTCTCCCCTTTCTGGGTCCGGGGGAGAGGGGGAAATTGGGGGGGTTGGGCTTACCTGGGCTGGGTGTCCCCCCGGCAGGTGGGCGGCTGGCCCGCAAAAAGTAAATCTCAACGGGAGGCGGGCAGGCCAGATGGAGGGCAGCAAATGTCCTCCTTAGTTCCCTCTCCCTTGCTCTCTCCCCTTTCTGGGTCTGGGGGAGGGGGGGAAATTGGGGGGAGGTTGGGCTTACCTGGGGTGGGTGCCCTCCCCCGGCAGGTGGGCGGCTGGCCCGCAAAAGGGAAATCTCATCGGGAGGCGGGCAGGCCAGATGGAGGGCAGGAAATGCCCTCCTTAGTTCCCTCTCCCTTGCTCTCTCCCCTTTCTGGGTCTGGGGGAGGGGGGGAAATTGGGGGGGGTTGGGCTTGCCTGGGGTGGGTGCCCCCCCCGGCAGGTGGGCGGCTGGCCCACAAAAGGGAAATCTCATCGGGAAGCGGGCAGGCCAGATGGAGGGCAGGAAATGCCCCCCTTGGTTCCCTCTCCCTTGCTCTCCCCTTTCTGGGTCCGGGGGAGGGGGGGAAAATCTCATGGGGAGGCGGGCAGGCCAGATGGAGGGCAGGAAATGCCCCCCTTGGTTCCCTCTCCCTTGCTCTCTCTCCCCTTTCTGGGTCCGGGGGAGGGGGGGGAAAATCTCAGCGGGAGGCGGGCAGGCCAGATGGAGGGCAGGAAATGCCCCCCTTGGTTCCCTCTCCCTTGCTCTCTCCTCTTTCTGGGTCTGGGGGAGGGGGGGAAATTGGGGGAGGGAGGTGTTTCCACCACTGCTTCCGCCCAGGTTTCTTAGTGGGGATCCCCAACTCCCCAGGAGGCTCCCCTCCCCCTTTCTGCTCTCCTATTGGTTTCCCCCTGGAGACCCTCCCCCCCCGCTTGGCCTCCCCAGTCTGTCTCAGGCTTTTTCAGCCCCCCCCCGTGGTGCCTCTCCTCTCCTCTCCCCCCCACCCCCCCCACCCCTCCCCACAGATGCTCAGCTGCGCCCTGGGCTACAACCACCTGGGCCTGGTGGATGAGTTTGGACGGATCTTCATGCAGGGGAACAACCGCTACGGCCAGCTGGGGACGGGGGACAAGATAGACCGCGGGGAGCCTGCCCAGGTAACCCTCCCGCCCCACCTGGAAGGGGCCTTGGAGGTCATCTAGTCCAAACCCCCCCCCGCCCTCAAATACTGGAAGGCTGCCCTCCTGCCTCCCCTGGTCCTTTGGTGCCTTAAAATCAGATTATGAATTGGAAGGGACCTTGTAGGTCATCTAGTCCAACCCTCTTTGCCCTAAAATATTGGAAGGCTGCTCTCCTGCCTCCCCTGGTCCTTTTGTGCCTTAAAATCAGATGAAAGCCAGGTGAACAGAGTTGGAAGGGACCTTGGAGGTCATCTAGTCCAACCCCCCCCACCCTCAAATACTGGAAGGCTGCCCTCCTGCCTCCCCTGGTCCTTTGGTGCCTTAAAATCAGATTATGAATTGGAAGGGACCTTGTAGGTCATCTAGTCCAACCCTCTTTGCCCTAAAATATTGGAAGGCTGCTCTCCTGCCTCCCCTGGTCCTTTTGTGCCTTAAAATCAGATGAAAGCCAGGTGAACAGAGTTGGAAGGGACCTTTGAGGTCATCTAGTCCAACCCCCTCACCCTCAAATACTGGAAGGCTTCTCTCCTGTCTCCCCTGGTCCTTTTGTTCCTTAAAATCAGATGATGAGTTGGAAGGGACCTTGGAGGTCATCTAGTCCAACCCCCTTTGCCCTCAAATATTGGAAGGCTTCTGTCCTGTCTCCCCTGGTCCTTTTGTTCCTTAAAATCAGATGATGAGTTGGAAGGGACCTTGTAGGTCATCTAGTCCAACCCCCTCTGCCCTCAAATACTGGAAGGCTGCTCTCCTGTTTCCCCTGGTCCTTTTGTTCCTGAAAATCAGATGATGAGTTGGAAGGGACCTTGTAGGTCATCTAGTCCAACCCCCTTCTGCCCTCAAATACTGGAAGGCTGCTCTCCTGTCTGCCCTGGTCCTTTTCTTCCTTAAAATCAGATGATGAGTTGGAAGGGACCTTGGAGGTCATCTAGTCCAACCCCCTCTGCCCTCAAATACTGGAAGGCTGCTCTCCTGTCTCCCCTGGTCCTTTTGTTCCTTAAAATCAGATGATGAGTTGGAAGGGACCTTGTAGGTCATCTAGTCCAAACCCCTTCTGCCCTCAAATACTGGAAGGCTGCTCTCCTGCCTCCCCTGGTCCTTTTGTTCCTTCAAATCAGATGATGAGTTGGAAGGGACCTTGGAGGTCATCTAGTCCAACCCCCTTCTGCTCTCAAATACTGGAAGGCTGCCCTCCTGCCTCCCCTGGTCCTTTTGTTCCTTCAAATCAGATGATGAGTTGGAAGGGACCTTGGAGGTCATCTAGTCCAACCCCCCCCCCGGCCCACAAATATTGGAAGGCCTCTCTCCTGCCTCCCCTGGTCCTTTTATTCCTTAAAATCAGATGAAAGTCAGATGAACAGAGTCGGAAGGGACCTTGGAGGTCATCTAGTCCAACCCCCTCCACCCTCAAATATTGGAAGGCCTCTCTCCTGCCTCCCCTGGTCCTTTTATTCCTTAAAATCAGATGAAAGTCAGATGAACAGAGTCGGAAGGGACCTTGGAGGTCATCTAGTCCAACCCCCTCCATCCTCAAATATTGGAAGGCCTCTCTCCTGCCTCCCCTGGTCCTTCTTCTCCTCCCTAGACTAGCCAAGCCCAGTTCCTGCAACCGTCCATCGTCCGTTTGAGCCTCCAGTCCCCTAAAAAATCATCTTTTTCCCCCCCCTCCCCTTTTCTCTGCACTCTTTTCCAGAGTCTCAACATCCTTTTTTTCATAATGTGGTTGACCAAAAACTGAACGTGGGACTCTAGTGGTGGCTTCTGGGAGTGGGAGGAGCAGCCTCCCTTGGGTCTGGATGGTCTCTCTCCCCCCCCCCCCCCCGCTCCCCCTGTTCATGGCTGCCCCGTCCCCTCCCCCACAGGTGCACTGCCTAGAAGGGCCGCTGGACCTGTGGTGCGGCTTGAACCACACGCTGGTGCTGAGCCAGAGCGGGGACTTCAACAAGGACCTGATGGGCTGCGGATGTGGAGCAGGGGGGCGGCTGCCCGGCTGGCCGAAGGGCAGCGCCTCCTTTGTCCGTCTGCAGGTCAAGGTGAGCGGGAGGGGGAGGGAGGGGAGGTCTGCTCCCTTCAGTCCAGGTGTGCAGCTGAGCAGGAGGGGGAGGGAAGGGAAGGGAGGTCTGCTCCCTTCAGTCCAGGTGTGAAGCTGAGCTGGAGGGGAAGGGAAGGGAGGGGAGGTCTGCTCCCTTCGGTCCAGGTGTGAAGCTGAGCAGGAGGGGGAGGGAGGGGAGGTCTGCTCCCTTTGGTCCAGGTGGGAAGCTGAGCAGGAGGGGAAGGGAAGGGAAGGGAGGTCTGCTCCCTTCAGTCCAGGTGTGAAGCTGAGCAGGAGGGGGAGGGAAGGGAAGGGAGGTCTGCTCCCTTCGGTTCAGGTGGGAGGCTGAGCAGGAGGGGAAGGGAGGGGAGGTCTGCTCCCTTCGGTCCAGGTGTGCAGCTGAGCAGGAGGGGGAGGGAAGGGAAGGGAGGTCTGCTCCCTTCAGTCCAGGTGTGAAGCTGAGCTGGAGGGGAAGGGAAGGGAGGGGAGGTCTGCTCCCTTCGGTCCAGGTGTGAAGCTGAGCAGGAGGGGGAGGGAGGGGAGGTCTGCTCCCTTCGGTCCAGGTGTGAAGCTGAGCAGGAGGGAAAGGGAAGGGAAGGGAGGTCTGCTCCCTTCGGTCCAGGTGTGAAGCTGAGCAGGAGGGGGAGGGAAGGGAAGGGAGGTCTGCTCCCTTCTGGCCACCTTCCTAACCCCCCTCCCTCCTTCCTTCCTTCCTTCCCTCCCTCCCTCCTGCCCTACCTGCCCAGGTGCCCCTCTGTGCCCGTCGCCTCTGCTCCACCCGGGAATGCCTCTACATGCTCTCCAGCCACGACATCGAGGAAGCCTCCGTCTACCGGGAGCTGCCGGCTAGCAAAGCCGGCCTCCTTCCCGGAGACTCGGAAGCCCTGGCCGCCCGTACCTGTGAGGAATACCTGAGCCAGCTCCACAAGTGCCCCACGCTGGAAGGACGCATGGCAAAGGTGAAAGAGGCCGTGGGCTGCATGACCCTGCTGGCTTTCCAGAAGGATTTCTTCTGGGAGGCCCTGGATATGATCCAGAGGGCGGCCGAATGGCGGGAAGGGAGCCCCCCTTCCAGCTAGCGCCTATCCCTCCCCCTCCCCTCCCCTCCCCCTTATACGGATCATGGATCACGATTGACAGAGACCAGAAGACTTTGCCCTCAACCATTGGGAATAAAGAGAGCACAAGGAACAGACCGGAGCGGCCTCTGCTCGGCTTCCCCTCCCTCCTCCTGGCAAGCGGCCTGGGGGGGGGTGGGGGGGGAGAAAGGGGTCCAAGGGTGGCAACCTCCGTCCGGCGGGTGGCCAGGATGGTTGGGGGGGGGAGGTTTTTTTGGGGGGGGGTTTGCCATCTGGGTGCCCCAAGAAGCTAGCAGCCAACCTGGGATAGAATCCGGATTCGGTTGGAGGAGACTCCTTCCACCCCCCCCACCCCTAGGGGACCCCCCCACAGCCCCCCCACAGGCAGCAGGCCGGCTGTGTACAACCCCCTCCCTCCCCCCCACTCCACGCTGGGGAAAAAGGTGCCCCCCCCCGCAAGTATGTCTCCTGATTCCTCCCCCCCCCCTCCAATGTGGGGAAGGAGCCCATTTCAGCCCCCAGGCGAGAAGGGGGCTCGGCCCACCCCCACCTCCCCCACAAAGGGGGCTCAGCCCACCCCCCACTTCCTCCCCTCCCGCCAGAATCTCAGCTCAGCCCAGCTGGATTTTCCCCCCCCCGGGGAGGGGGGGGGATGAGCTCTGGAGCCTTGGGGGCTCAAGGAAGGGATGGGATGGGACGGGGGGGGGATGAGCTCTGGAGCCTTGGGGGCTCAAGGAAGGGATGGGACGGGACGGGGGGGGACGGGTCTCCATCTGGGCAGCCTTGAGCTATTTTGACTGCCCCCCCCCCTCCCCAGCTTCCAGGTTCTGTGCACCCCCTATTTTGGGAGACACCCACTCCACCCCACCCCGCCAGCTGGATAAGGCAAAGGGAGGGAGGGCTGGAAGCCCCCCATCCTCTGTGGCTGTTTGGGAGGTGGGGGGGCGCCTATTCGGGGGACCCTTTCAAATTCTTGGGAGCCGCCCCTGCCCCTCCGCCGGCAGTCCTGGGTCTCCCGCTTGGGCGGTGGGGGGTGTTGGACTAGATCAGTGATTGGCAACCTGAGACTCCGGAGCCGCCTGTGGCTCTTTTCATCCCTCGGCTGTTGGCTCTCTGTTGCTTGTCAGCTCCACAATTGATGGGGCTTTTGGTTAGGACAGGTAGAGGGAAAAAAAGGATGCCGTGCTAGGAGGAGGCTCTATGGTTGGGGGGGGGAACTGCCATAGAGTCTGGTCAGCTCCATGATTGATGGGGCTTTTGGTTAGGACAGGTAGAGGGAAAAAAAGGATGCCGTGCTAGGAGGAGGCTCTATGGTTGGGGGGGGGAACTGCCATAGAGTCTGGTCAGCTCCATGATTGATGGGGCTTTTGGTTAGGACAGGTAGAGGGAAAAAAAGGATGCCGTGCTAGGAGGAGGCTCTATGGTTGGGGGGGGGAACTGCCATAGAGTCTGGTCAGCTCCATGATTGATGGGGCTTTTGGTTAAGGACAGGTAGAGGGAAAAAAAGCTGTGCTAAGAGGAGGCTCTATGGTTGGGGGGGGAACTGCCATAGAGTCTGGTCAGCTCCAGGATTGATTGGGCTTTTGGTTAAGGACAGGTAGAGGGGAAAAAAAAGGATGCTGTGCTAGGAGGCTCTATGGTTGGGGGGTGAACTGCCATAGAGTCTGGTCAGCTCCAGGATTGATTGGGCTTTTGGTTAAGGACAGGTAGAGGGGAAAAAAGCTGTGCTAAGAGGAGGCTCTATGGTTGGGGGGGGAACTGCCATAGAGTCTGGTCAGCTCCAGGATTGATTGGGCTTTTGGTTAAGGACAGGTAGAGGAAAAAAAAGGACGCTGTGCTAGGAGGAGGCTCTATGGTTGGGGGGGAACTGCCATAGAGTCTGGTCAGCTCCACGATTGATGGGGCTTTTGGTAAAGGACAGGTAGAGGAAAAAAAAGGACGCTGTGCTAGGAGGAGACTCTATGGGAACCGCCATAGAGTCTGGTCGGCTCCGGCGGGGGGGGGAGATTACATGGGGTGTTTCCGGTTGGGCCTTGTGTGGCTCCTTCGAGCGTTTGAGGGGTGATCCGCTCCCTCTCGGTAGGGCCCCCTTGCTCGAAGCTGCGTCCTGGGAGTTCGAGTCCGGCCTTCAACTTCCTCGGGCTTGAGGTCTTGAGGTTTTCTCTGGCGGGAGGCCAGCAGGGGAGTCAGCTCTCGTCCCCCCACCGACCGCCCCCAAACCGGGCAAGGGGAGCTCACCCAAAGGTGGAGAGGAAGAGGGGGGTCTATCTCCCCCTCCTTCCTGAGCATGCGCAGCTCGTCCCGGGGGGGCTCAGGAAGGAGGAGGGCGGCGGGGTGGGGGGGGCCGACGCCCAACCTCCCGGGACAGAAGCGCTCGGGGAGCCGGCCCCTTCTTCCTCTTCTTCCCCTTCCTCGTACTCTTCCTTTCTTCTTCCTTTCTCCTCTTCTTCCTCCTCCCCTCCCCCTCTTTTTCTTCCTTTCTTCCTCCTCCTCCTCTCTTCCTTTCTTCTCCTCCTCCCCCTCTTCTTCTTCCTTTCTTCCTCCTCCTCTTCCTCCTCTTTTTCTTCCTTTCTTCCTCTTTTCTTCCTCCTCCTCCTCCCCTTCCTCCTCCTCCTCCCCTTCCTCCTGCTCTTCCTCCTCCCCTTCCTCCTCCTCCTACTCCCCTTCCTCCTGCTCTTCCTTTCTTCCTCCTCTTCCCCTTTTCTTCCTCCTCCTCCCCCTCTTCTTCCTTTCTTCCTCTTTTCTTCCTCCTCCTCCTCTCTTCCTTTCTTCTCCTCCTCCCCCTCTTCTTCTTCCTTTCTCCTCCTCCTTCTCCCCCTCTTTTTCTTCCTTTCTTCCTCTTTTCTTCCTCCTCCTCCTCTCTTCCTTTCTTCTCCTCCTCCCCCTCTTCTTCTTCCTTTCTTCCTCCTCCTTCTCCCCCTCTTTTTCTTCCTTTCTTCCTCTTTTCTTCCTCCTCCTCCTCTCTTCCTTTCTTCTCCTCCTCCCCCTCTTTTTCTTCCTTTCTTCCTCCTCCTCTTCCTTTCTTCTCCTCCTCCCCCTCTTCTTCTTCCTTTCTCCTCCTCCTTCTCCCCCCTTTTTCTTCCTTTCTTCCCCCTCCTCTCTTCCTTTCTTCTCCTCCTCCTCCCCCTCTTCTTCTTCCTTTCTTCCTCCTCCTCTTCCTCCTCCTCTCTTCCTTTCTCCTCCTCCTCCTCCCCCTCTTTTTCCTTTCTTCCTTTTTTCTTCCTCCTCTTCCTCCTCCTCCCCCTCTTCTTCCTTTCTTCCTCCTCTTCCTCCTCCTCCTCCCTTTCTTCTCCCCCCTCTTTTTCTCCTTTCTTCCTCCTCCTCTTCCTCCTCTCTTCCTTTCTTCTCCTCCTCCCCCTCTTCTTCTTTCTCTCTTCCTCCTTTCATCTCCTCCTCTCCCTCTTCTTCTTCCTCCTTTCTCCTCCTCCTCCTCCTCTTCCCCCTCTTCTTCTTCCTGGCTGACGTCCAAGAGCTCTCTGGACTCCAGGTGCGGCTTCCCCGGTGGGTGGAGAGGATGCGGCACTGGGCTGGGCTTCCTCAGCTTCTCCGCCCTTCCCTGCCGCGAGCGGGGAGTGTCCTTTCAGGCTCCATGGATAGGGAAGCCCCGGCAGCCCTCTCTCGATCCCGGAATCCCCCCCCCATCCCTCAAGGGTGGAGGGGCAGCCAGGTGGTGGAGGAGACGGGCGCAGCGCTGTCTGCTTCTGCCCTCGGGGGGGATGGAAGGAAGAGGAGGAGGAAGAGAAGCAGGAGGAGAAGAGGAGGAAGAAAGGAAGAGCAGGAGGAGGAAGAGGAGGAGAAGGAAGAGGGGAGGAGGAGAAGGAGAAGAAAGGGGAAGAGGAGGAAGAAAGGAAGAGCAGGAGGAAGGGGAGTAGGAGGAGGAGGAAGGGGAGGAGGAAGAGCAGGAGGAAGGGGAGGAGGAGGAGGAAGGGGAGAGGAGGAGGAGGAAGAGCAGGAGGAAGGGGAGGAGGAAGAGCAGAAGGAGAAGAGGAGGAAGAAAGGAGGAAGAGAGGAGGAGGAAGAACAGGAGGAGAAGATGAAGGAAGAAAGGGGGAAGAAAGGAAGAGCAGGAGGAAGGGGAGGAGGAGAAGAAAGGAGGAAGAGAGGAGGAGGAGGAGAAGAAAGGAGGAAGAGAAGAGGAGGAGGAAGAAAAGCAAGAGGAGAGGAGGAGGAAGAAAGGAAGAGCGGAGGAGGAAGGGGAGGAAGAGGAGGGGAAGAGGAGGAAGAAAGGAAGAACAGGAGGAGGAAGAAAGGAGGAAGAAAGGAAGATCAGGAGAAAGGGGAGGAGGAGGAAGAGCAGGAGGAGAAGAGGAAGAAAGGGGGAAGAAAGGAAGAGCAGGAGGAAGGGGAGGAGGAGCAGGAGAAGAAAGGAAAGGAGGGAGGAGGAGGAGAAAGGAGGAAGAGAGGAGGAGGAGGAAGAGCAGGAGGAGAAGATGAAAGGAAGAAAGGAAGAGCAGGAGGAAGGGGAGGAGGAGAAAGGAGGAGAAGAGGAGGAAGAAAGGAAGAACAGGAGGAGGAAGAGGAGGAGGAGGAGAAGAAAGGAGAAGAAAGGAGGAGGAAGAGCAGGAGGAGAAGAGGAGGAGGAAGAAAGGAAGAGCAGGAGGGAGGAGGAGAAAGGAGGAAGAAGAAGTGAGAGGAGGAGGAGAAGGAAGAAAAAAGGAGGAGGAGAAGAAAGGGAAGAGAGGAGAAGAGGAGGAAGAAAGGAAGGAGCAGGAGGAAGGGGAGGAGGAAGAGAAGAAAGGAAGAGAGGAGGAGCAGGAGAAGAAAGGAAGAGGAGGAGGAGGAGAAGAGAGGAGGAAGAGAAGAGGAGGAGGAGAAGATGAAGAAAGGAAGAGCAGAAGGAAGGGGAGGAGAGAAGAGGAGGAGGAAGAAAGGAAGAACAGGAGGAGGAAGGGGAGGAAGAGGAGGAGGAGAAGGAAGAAGAGGGGGAGGAGGAGGAGGAGGAGAAAGGAAGAGAGGAGGAAGAAAGGAAGAACAGGAGGAGGAAGAAAGGAAGAAAAGAGCAGAAGGAAGGGGAGGAGGAGGAGAAGAAAGGAGGAGGAGGAAGAGCAGGAGGAGAAGGAGGAGGAGGAAGAAAGGAAGAGCAGGAGGAAGGGGAGGAGGAGCAGGAGAAGAAAGGAAAGAGGAGGAGGAGGAGAAGAAAGAAGGAAGAGAAGAGGAAGAGCAGGAGGAGAAGATGAAGAAAGGAAGAGCAGGAGGAAGGGGAGGAGGAGGAGGAGGAGAAAGGAAGAGAGGAGGAAGAAAAGAACAGAAGGAAGGGGAGGAGGAGGAGAAGAAAGAAGGAAGAGAAGAGGAAGAGCAGGAGGAGAAGATGAAGAAAGGAAGAAAGGAAGAGCAGGAGGAAGGGGAGGAGGAGGAGGAGAAAGGAGGAGAAGAGGAGGAGGAAGAAAAGAACAGGAGGAGGAAGGGGAGGAAGAGGCGGAGGAGAAGGAAGAAGAGGGGGAGGAGGAGGAGAAAGGAAGAGAGGAGGAAGAAAGGAAGAACAGAAGGAAGGGGAGGAGGAGGAGAAGAAAGGAGGAGGAGGAAGAGCAGGAGGAGAAGAGGAGGAGGAAGAAAGGAAGAGCAGGAGGGAGGAGGAGAAAGGAGGAAGAAGAAGTGGAGGAGGAGAAGGAGAAGGAAGAAAAAGGAGGAGGAGAAGAAAGGAAGAGAGGAGAAGAGGTGGAAGAAAGGAAGAGCAGGAGGAAGGGGAGGAGGAAGAGAAGAAAGGAGGAAGAGAGGAGGAAGAAAGGAGGATGGAGGAATGGGGGGGAAGGGCAGCAGAGACCCCCCCCCGTCTAAGCTTCCCTCCCCTCCACTGCCTTTCCTCTCCCCGGTGGGGGGGGGCTGCCTTTACAACGGGAGGGACAGAAGGGGTCCCCCGCAACGTCGCCCAACAACGACAAAGGCCACCACGCGGGTGGGTGTGGGTGTACAAATACCTTTAAGGCAGCGGCGCGGGTGGGAACAACGGTAGAGCGATCGGTTTCCCCGCACCCTGCAGTCCGTGAGCTGCTTTTCCCTGCCCCGTTGATTGGTTACATGGGGCTGCTTTTTGGGGGAGGGGGGGGCTTCCCCAGAGATGGGAGGGGAGGGGGAGCTCCTCAGGGGCGGTTCCTCCTGGCCCGGTCAATGCAGGGCCGCTTGGTGAAGTTGGTGAGAATCTGCTGTTGCGGAGGCCGGAACGGCACCACGAAGCTCATAGGGGGCAGCTGCCCGCTTCTGTCGGCCGTCACCCTCCCCATGAAGACATAGCTGGCTCCTGCGGAGGAGGGAGGGAGAGAGGGGGAGGGGAAGAGAGATGAGCCAGAGGCAGAAGAGGATCTGAACTCAGCTCAGCGGCTCGACTCCTTTGCCAAAAAAGTCTCGCTGGGCGGGTCAGCCGGGCCCCCCCCCCCGGATTTCGGGCCGCTTCCAACCGCAGTTGCGGTCACGGTGCCCACTTTTCCCTCACCTTTCTTGAGAACGGGGCACTGCCTGCAGGGTACGTCCAGGCGCAGGGTGGCTTCGGCGGCTTCCGGCGGGAGGCTCAGCGCCCCTGTCTTGTAGGCCTGGATGACGGTGACGGTGGCCGTGAGACGGTTCCCCTCTCTTCGCTGGAGGGCTTGGATAGTGCCACTGACCACTGCGGGAGATTGGGGGGGGGTAAGATTGTGTTGTGGTGCGCCGGCCACAGGTGCGGGCGGCTGAGGTCTCGGAGAGACGACGGGCCCCGCGTGGGATTGCCGGGATGTGGGGGAGAGCAGGACTATCAGGGAGTGGGAGATGGTGGAGGCTGGCCGCGATGAGGAAGAACCTCCCGAGGAGCCTGTGCCCCAGCACAGCTGCTCCGAAGGAAAAAGCACGGGCAACTCAAAGAGTGATAAAGGGATGAAGGGATAAAAAGCCAGCGGAGAAGCTGCAGCTCTTTGCAGGAAGCAAAGAAAGTTCTCGCCCTTCAACTTCCCTTGTGGAAGTTCGGACTCTTTCTTAGTTTGGTGTTTGAACTCTTTTCTTAGGAACTTTATCTCGTCTTCCTGGCAGTCTTGCCACCCCACCTAGGCGAGGCTCTCTCTTATCAGCGACCCTTCAGTTTTAATCATGGCTCCGTTCGTTAAAGTTGAGTTTAATGACGGTTACTTTTAATCGCCTTTGGACTGTGAACGAACGGAGAAGCATTGAAAGGGTTTTGCCTTTTATCTCGGTTTGGCGTTTCTTGGCTTGGAACGAGGCTTGAGGTCACAACAGGGTGAGGGGGCTGGCAGCGAAGGTGGCCCTCTGCCTGGGCACAGGAGGTACCGTGCAGGCACCTGGGACTCCCCTTCCCTCCCCTCCCCTCCCCTCCCTCCGATTCTGACGTGACTTTGCTCCCACCACTGGGGGGGGCCACGGTGCAACGGCTCCTGGCGAGGTTGGGCGATTGTGTGTGTGTGTGTGTGTGTGTGTCTCTCCCCACACCGGGAAGGGAAGCTCACCAAAGTCACTGGCGCAGAAGTTGGACTGCAGGGTCCCCGTCCGTTTGCAGCGTTGCGGGCAGGTGGTCTCACCTGAGGGGGAAGGAGGAGGGGACGGGGAGACAGGAGGAGAGCGGAAAGACAACGTTCCCTCTGCGCATGTTCTGTTTCCTGTTCCAGGCTCGGCTTCGGGGCCAGCCCACCTCCCTTGTTGCCCCTCCCAAGGGCCAAGCTGGGAGCAAAGCAACCCCGCCTCGGCCTCTTTGGTTCTCCGGGGGTTCTTACCTGCAGGGGGCTCTGTGGGTCCTACGGTGTCGGGACGGGCTCGGGCTGTCGGTTTGGGTCGCGGAGCCGGCTTGGGTCGGCCTGCAGGCTTGCTGGGGGGGTCGGCCTTAGCGGGGGGCGCAGGCTTCCCGCTGCTTTGTGTGGGCTTGGAGCCGGGGAACACCGGGATGACCGGATGGGCCTTAGGGACGCCTTCTGGCTCGTCGCGTCTTTTCATCACGTAGGAAGCCGAGAACCCGTCGGCCGTGATGCTGAGATCCGAGACAAACTGAACCAGAAGCTCGTTGCCATCCGAGCGGATGGAGCTGCGGGAGGAGGAGGAGGAGAGGGAGGAAAGGTGGGGAGGAAGGCAGGGAAGAAGCACCCAGGTGCCCAGCCCACCTGAGGCCTTTTTAGGGGAGAAGGGGGAAGCCAAGGTAAACGGCTCTCCCTCTGCTGGCGGGAAAGCGGACGATCGCCCAACCTGTCAATGAGCGGACAGAACGAGCCACCAATAGGGGGGGAGGGGACTGTGGATGAGCGAACCGGCCTGACCTGGGCGACTTGTCGCCGCAGAACTTGCCCGCGCGGCGCGAGTCGTCTTGCTCCCTGCCGTTGAAGACGGCCACGTAGTCGTAGCGGCAGTAGGTGTCGAACTCCACGTCAAACTTGCCAAAAGTCAGGACGATGACCTAGGCCGGGAGGTGGAGTTGAGGGGGGGCAGGGGGAAGAGGAGCGAGTCAAAAAGGAAGAGGGAGGAGGGGTCACCCTCCTCGCTTTTAGCCGCCCGATATTGGGGACCAGGACAGGGAGGGCTCGCGGTTCTCGGGCCGCAGCAAAGGGGAGGAGAGGGGAGCCCAAAGGGAGCCCCTACCCCGCCAATATTACCTGGTCCGGTGGGGCGATGATGTGCCAGGAGCAGCTGATGCCAGCTGGGTAGTCGCTCTCGGGCCAGTTGGGGGTCTTGAGAGAGCCTTGGCTTTTCTCAAGCTTGCCCCCGCAGAACTGGTTTTCTGCGAAACAGGAAATGGGGGGACTAGAGAGAAGAAGGAACCCCCAGGCCTCTGGCAGGGTCTTCTCCAGCAAGCAATGCTTTGGGCGGGGGGGGGGTTTAGCGGGAGGAATTCTCCTTTTTATAATATTTACTAGCTTGATCGCCATCCTTCGCTCTCTCTCTCTCTATCTATGCATCTATCTATCTATCTATCTATCTATGCATCTATCTATCTATCTATCTATGCATCTATCTATCTATCTATCTATCTATCTATCTATGCATCTATCTATCTATCTATCTATGCATCTATCTATCTATCTTTCTATCTATCTATCTATGCATCTATCTCTCTCTCTCTCTCTATCTATCTATCTATCTATCTATCTATCTATCTATCTATATCTATATCTATTATATCTATATCTAATCTATATCTATCTATCTATCTATCTATCTATCTATCTATCTATCTATCATCTCTCTCTCTCTCTCTCTTTCTATCTATCTATCTCTATCTATCTATCTATCTATCTATATCTATCTATATATCTATCTATATCTATTATATCTATATCTATATCTAATCTCTATCTATCTATCTATCTATCTATCTCTCTCTCTTTCTCTCTCTCTCTCTATCTATCTATCTATCTATCTATATCTATCTATATATCTATCTATATCTATTATATCTATATCTATATCTAATCTATATCTATCTATCTATCTATCTATCTATCTATCTATCTATCTATCTATCTATCTATCATCTCTCTCTCTCTTTCTATCTATCTATCACTATCTATATCTATCTATCTATGCATCTATCTATCTATCTATCTATCTATCTATCTATCTATCTATCTATCTATATCTATATCTATCTCACTCTCT
>JAUCBL010000427.1:62500-65000 GCA_033807585.1 Hydrophis major
TCTCTCTATCTCTATCTCTTTTTATCTATCTCTATCTATCTCTATCTATCTCTATTATATCTATATCTAATATATATCTATTTATATCTATCCATCTATCTATCTATCATCTCTCTCAATCTCTCTCTTTCTATCTATCTATCTTTCTATCTATCTATCTATCTATCTATCTATCTATCTATCTATGCATCAATCTATGCATCAATCTATCTATCTATCTTTCTATCTCTCTCTCTCTCTTTCTATCTATCTCTATCTATCTATATCTATTATAGAATAGAATAGAATAGAATAGAATACCTTTATTGTCACTATCCACGTGTACAATTTGCATCATACGCATACACAGTGAAATTAAGCGACTCGTCCTTCAGTGCAACATACACACCAGAAATATACATAAATCTCTAAAAAATTATGATAAAAAGAGTAAAAAGAATAAAAGAATAAAAGAATAAAAAATACCCTACTGTGCCTGTCCCAGTAGGAATGATTGCACATGCCCACCAACACAACAACAATAGTGATCATATTGCACAAGATTTGTTCACAATTATTTACAGTGTATCTGGCAGTATTTAAAATCAGTGCATGTGTAAATTCAAGGTAGTTATGGCTTTAGGGAAAAAACTGTTTTTAAGGCGGTTTGTCCTTGACCAGATGCTCCTGTAACGCCTCCCTGAGGGCAACAGGTCAAACAGTCCATAACCAGGATGAGAACTGTCTTTTATGATGTTCACAGCTCTACTAAGACAGCGGGAGGAATAAATGTCCGACAGGGAGGGAAGAGGGCAGCCGATGATCTTCTGAGCTGCTTTGACTACCCTCTGTAATCTCTTCCTGTCTGCCATGGTGCAGTTGCCATACCACACTGTGATGCAGTATGTCAACAGACTTTCAATGGACGCACGGTAGAAGGTAATCAGCAGGTTAGAGTCCAGGTTGTGCTTCCTGAGCACCCGCAGGAAATGGAGTCTCTGCTGGGCCCTTAATGACCGCCGTGGTATTTTCCGTCCAAGAGATTTTATCAGCAATGATGACACCCAGAAACCGGAAGGTGTGGATCCTCTCCACCTGCTCTCCATCGATGTAAAGGGGAGCCAAATCGGTGTTATGCCTCCTAAAATCCACAATGAGTTCCTTAGTTTTCTTGGTGTTCAGAACTAAGTTGTTGTCCGAACACCAAGCTGTTAACATCAGGACCTCCTTCCTGTAAGCTGCCCTCATCTCCCTTCGAAATGAGTCCAACCACTGTGGTGTCATCAGCAAACTTCACAATGAGGTTGCTGTCGTGCTGTGGACTACAGTCGTGGGTGTAGAGGCAGTACAGGAGTGGGCTCAGCACGCAGCCCTGTGGGGAGCCAGTGCTGAGTGTACAAGTGGAAGAGAGGTGGGGGCCAAGCCTCACAGTCTGGGGCCGATCGCTTAGGAAGTCTTTTATCCAGGCACATGTAGGGGAAGGCAGACCTAATATGTCCAGTTTTTTAACCAGTATTCCTGGGATAATTGTGTTAAAGGCAGAGCTGTAGTCCACAAAGAGCATCCGGACATAGCTCTGCTGCTGCTCCAGGTGGCTCAGCGCAGCGTGCAGAGCTATGGCTATAGCGTCCTCTGTAGACCGGTTTGTACGGTAGGCAAACTGGTGAGGGTCGAAATCCAGGGGAGATGATTGATGATGTGCCGGAGCACCAGCCTCTCAAAGCACTTCATAACTACAGGAGTAAGCGCCACTGGACGATAGTCATTGAGGCTGGAGATGGGGGATTTCTTCGGCACAGGGATAATTATAGCAGATTTCAGACAAGATGGTATAACTGCCTGGGCCAAGGAGAGGTTAAAGATGTCTTTGAAGATGGAAGCAAGCTGGGGAGCACATGCCTTGAGCACCTGCCAGGAACTCCGTCTGGACCGGCTGCCTTCCTGGGATTCACCGCACGGAGCACCCGTCTGACGTCATCCTCCGTCACAGAAAGTGTACTGGGTGGAATAGTGGAGGCTGGGTATAGTTGAAGTGGGAATAAGGGCTAGAGTAAGCTTTATCATCTTTAGTCTATCTATCGACAGTATCTATCTATCTATCTATCTATCTATCTATCTATCTATCTATCTATATCATCTCTCTCTATCTCTATCTATCTATCTATCTATCTATCTCTCTCTCTCTCATCTCTCTCTCTATCTATCTCTCTCTCTCTCTCTCTCTCTCTCTCTCTTCTATCTATCTCTATCTATCTATCATCATCTCTCTCTCTCTCTCTTTCTATCATCTATCTCTATCTATCAGTCTATGCATCTATCTATCTATCTCTCTCTTCTATCTGTCTATCTCTATCTATCTATATCTATATCTATCTATCTATCTATCTATCTGTCATTCTCTCTCTCTCTCTCTCTATCTTTCTATCTATCCTCTCTCTTTCTCTCTCTCTCTATCTATCTATCTATCTATCATCTCTCTCTCTCTCTCTCTTTCTATCTATCTATCTATCTATCTATCTCT
>JAUCBL010000428.1:0-67661 GCA_033807585.1 Hydrophis major
AAGAAGGCTGAAGAAGAACTGAAGAAGAGCTAAAGAAGAACTGAGAAGAGCTGAAGAAGAACTGAAGAAGAGCTAAGAAGAGCTGAAGAAGAATGAAGAAGAACTGAAGAAGAGCTAAAGAAGAGCTGAAGAAGAGCTAAAGAAGAACTGAAGAAGAGCTTAAAGAAAGAACTGAAGAAGAGCTAAAGAAGAACTGAAGAAGAGCTAAAGAAGAGCTAAAGAAGAGCTGAAGAAGAACTGAAGAAGAGCTAAAGAAGAGCTGAAGAAGAACTGAAGAAGAGCTGAAGAAGAGCTAAAGAAGACTGAAGAAGAGCTGAAGAAGAACTGAAGAAGAGCTAAAGAAGAACTGAAGAAGAGCTAAAGAAGAACTGAAGAAGAGCTAAAGAAGAGCTGAAGAAGAGCTGAAGAAGAACTGAAGAAGAGCTAAAGAAGAACTGAAGAAGAGCTAAGAAGAACTGAAGAAGAGCTAAAGAAGAGCTAAGAAGACGAAGAAGAGCTGAAGAAGAGCTAAACTGAAGAAGAGCTGAAGAAGAGCTAAAGAAGAACTGAAGAAGAGCTAAAGAAGATCTGAAGAAGAGCTAAAGAAGAACTGAAGAAGAGCTAGAAGAAGAGCTAAAGAAGAGCTGAAGAAGAACTGAAGAAGAGCTAAGAAGAGCTAAGAAGACTGAAGAAGAGCTAAAGAAGAGCTGAAGAAGAGCTAAAGAAGAGCTGAAGAAGAGCTGAAGAAGACTGAAAGAAGACTGAAGAAGAGCTAAAGAAGAACTGAAGAAGAGCTGAAGAAGAGCTAAGAAGAGCTAAAGAAGAGCTAAAAAGAACTGAAGAGAAGAGACTAGAAGAAGAGCTGAAGAAGAACTGAAGAAGAGCTAAAGAAGAGCTGAAGAAGAGCTAAAGAAGAGCTAGAAGAAGAGACTGAAGAAGAGCTAAAGAAGAACTGAAGAAGAGCTAAAGAAGAGCTAAGAGAGCTAAAGAAGAACTGAAGAAGAGCTGAAGAAGACTAAGAAAGCTGAAGAAGAGCTAAGAAAGCTAAAGAAGAACTGAAGAAGAGCTAAAGAAGAGCTAAAGAAGAACTGAAGAAGAGCTAAGAAGAACTGAAGAAGAGCTAAAGAAGAGCTGAAGAAGAGCTGAAGAAGAGCTAAGAAGAGCTGAAGAAGACTAAGAAGAGCAAAGAAGAACTGAAGAAGAGCTAAAGAAGAGCTGAAGAAGAGACTAAAGAAGAGCTAAAAAAGAACTGAAGAAGAGCTGAAGAAGAGCTAAAGAAGAACTTGAAGAAGAACTGAAGAAGAGCTGAAGAAGAGCTGAAGAAGAGCTAAAGAAGAGCTGAAGAAGAGCTAAAAAAGAACTGAAGAAGAGCTGAAGAAGAGCTAAAGAAGAGCTGAAGAAGAGCTGAAGAAAAGCTAAAGAAGAGCTAAAAAGAACTGAAGAAGAGCTGAAGAAGAGCTAAAGAAGAGCTGAAGAAGAGCTAAAGAAGAGCTAAGAAGAGCTAAAAAAGAAACTGAAGAAGAGCTGAAGAAGAAGCTAAAGAAGAGCTGAAGAAGAGCTGAAGAAGAGCTAAAGAAGAACTGAAGAAGAGCTAAAGAAGAACTGAAGAAGAGCTAAAGAAAGCTAAGAAGAACTGAAGAGAGAGAGACTGAAGAAGAGCTAAAGAAGAACTGAAGAAGAGCTGAAGAAGAACTGAAGAAGAGCTAAAGAAGAACTGAAGAAGAGCTGAAGAAGAGCTAAAGAAGAGCTGAGAGTAAGAGCTGAAGAAGAGCTAAAGAAGAGACTGAAGAAGAGCTAAAGAAGAACTGAAGAAGAGCTAAAGAAAACTAAGAAGAGCTAAAAAAAGAACTGAAGAAGAGCTGAAGAAGAACTGAAGAAAGAGCTAAAGAAATGCTAAGAAGAACTGAAGAAGAGCTGAAGAAGAGCTAAAGAAGAACTGAAGAAGAGCTAAAGAAGAACTGAAGAAGAGCTAAAGAAGAACTGAAAGAAGAGCTGAAGAAGAGCTAAAGAAGAGCTGAAGAAGAGGTAAAGAAGAGCTAAAAAAGAACTGAAGAAGAGCTGAAGAAGAGCCTAAAGAAGAACTGAAGAAGAGCTAAAGAAGAACTGAAGAAGAGCTAAAGAAATGCTAAAGAAGAACTGAAGAAGAGCTGAAGAAGAGCTAAAGAAGAACTGAAGAAGAGCTAAAGAAGAACTGAAGAAGAGCTAAAGAAGAACTG
Organism: Hydrophis major; assembly: GCA_033807585.1. Lineage (NCBI taxonomy): Eukaryota > Metazoa > Chordata > Lepidosauria > Squamata > Elapidae > Hydrophis > Hydrophis major. The sequence goes on from JAUCBL010000428.1 coordinate 2,196, forward strand.
AAGAAGAGCTAAAGAAGAACTGAAGAAGAGCTAAAGAAGAACTGAAGAAGAGCTAAAGAAGAACTGAAGAAGAGCTGAAGAAGAGCTAAAGAAGAGCTGAAGAAGAGCTAAAGAAGAGCTGAAGAAGAGCTGAAGAAGAGCTAAAGAAGAACTGAGAAGAGCTAAAGAAGAACTGAAGAGCTAAAGAAAAGCTAAAGAAGAGCTAAAAAAAGAACTGAAGAAGAGCTGAAGAAGAACTGAAGAAGAGCTAAAGAAATGCTAAGAGAACTGAAGAAGAGCTGAAGAAGAGCTAAAGAAGAACTGAAGAAGAGCTAAAGAAGAACTGAAGAAGAGCTGAAGAAGAACTGAAGAAGAGCTGAAGATGCTAAAGAGAGCTAAAGAAGAACTGAAGAAGAGCTAAAGAAGAACTGAGGAAGAGCTAAAGAAGAGCTGAAGAAGAACTGAAGAAGAACTGAAGAAGAGCTGAAGAAGAACTGAAGAAGAGCTAAAGAAGAGCTGAAGAAGAGCTAAAGAAGAGCTAAAAAAGAACTGAAGAAGAGCTGAAGAAGAGCTAAAGAAGAACTGAAGAAGAGGTAAAGAAGAGCTAAAGAAGAGCTAAAAAAAGAACTGAAGAAGAGCTGAAGAAGAGCTAAAGAAGAGCTGAAGAAGAGCTGAAGAAGAGCTAAAGAAGAACTGAAGAAGAGCTAAAGAAAAGCTAAAGAAGAGCTAAAAAAGAACTGAAGAAGAGCTGAAGAAGAGCTAAGAAGAACTGAAGAAGAGCTAAAGAAAAGCTAAAGAAGAGCTAAAAAAGAACTGAAGAAGAGCTAAAGAAGAGCTGAAGAAAGAGCTGAAGAAGAGCTAAAGAAGACTGAAGAAGAGCTGAAGAAGAGCTAAAGAAGAGCTGAAGAAGAGCTAAAGAAGAGCTAAAAAAAGAACTGAAGAAGAGCTGAAGAAGAGCTAAAGAAGAACTGAAGAAGAACTGAAGAAGAGCTGAAGAAGAGCTGAAGAAGAGCTAAAGAAGAGCTGAAGAAGAGCTAAAGAAGAGCTAAAAAAAGAACTGAAGAAGAGCTGAAGAAGAGCTAAAGAAGAGCTGAAGAAGAGCTGAAGAAAAGCTAAAGAAGAGCTAAAAAAGAACTGAAGAAGAGCTGAAGAAGAGCTAAAGAAGAGCTGAAGAAGAGCTGAAGAAGAGCTAAGAAGAGCTAAAAAAAGAACTGAAGAAGAGCTGAAAGAAGAGCTAAAGAAGAGCTGAAGAAGAGCTGAAGAAGAGCTAAAGAAGAACTGAAGAAGAGCTAAAGAAGAACTGAAGAAGAGCTAAAGAAATGCTAAAGAAGAACTGAAGAAGAGCTGAAGAAGAACTGAAGAAGAGCTAAAGAAGAACTGAAGAAGAGCTGAAGAAGAACTGAAGAAGAGCTAAAGAAGACTGAAGAAGAGCTGAAGAAGAGCTAAAGAAGAGCTGAAGAAGAGCTAAAGAAGAGCTGAAGAAGAGCTAAAGAAGACTGAAGAAGAGCTAAAGAAGAACTGAAGAAGAGCTAAAGAAAAGCTAAAGAAGAGCTAAAAAAAGAACTGAAGAAGAGCTGAAGAAGAACTGAAGAAGAGCTAAAGAAATGCTAAGAAGAACTGAAGAAGAGCTGAAGAGAGCTAAAGAAGAACTGAAGAAGAGCTAAAGAAGAACTGAAGAAGAGCTAAAGAAGAACTGAAGAAGAGCTGAAGAAGAGCTAAAGAAGAGCTGAAGAGAGGTAAAGAAGAGCTAAAAAAGAACTGAAGAAGAGCTGAAGAAGAGCTAAAGAAGAACTGAAGAAGAGCTAAAGAAGAACTGAAGAAGAGCTAAAGAAATGCTAAAGAAGAACTGAAGAAGAGCTGAAGAAGAGCTAAAGAAGAACTGAAGAAGAGCTAAAGAAGAACTGAAGAAGAGCAAAGAAGAACTGAAGAAGAGCTAAAGAAGAACTGAAGAAGAGCTAAAGAAGAACTGAAGAAGAGCTAAAGAAGAACTGAAGAAGAGCTGAAGAAGAGCTAAAGAAGAGCTGAAGAAGAGCTAAAGAAGAGCTGAAGAAGAGCTGAAGAAGAGCTAAAGAAGAACTGAAGAAGAGCTAAAGAAGAACTGAAGAAGAGCTAAAGAAAAGCTAAAGAAGAGCTAAAAAAGAACTGAAGAAGAGCTGAAGAAGACTGAAGAAGAGCTAAAGAAATGCTAAAGAAGAACTGAAGAAGAGCTGAAGAAGAGCTAAAGAAGAACTGAAGAAGAGCTAAAGAAGAACTGAAGAAGAGCTAAAGAAGAACTGAAGAAGAGCTGAAGAAGAGCTAAAGAAGAGCTGAAGAAGAGCTAAAGAAGAGCTAAAAAAAGAACTGAAGAAGAGCTGAAGAAGAGCTAAAGAAGAACTGAAGAAGAGCTAAAGAAGAACTGAAGAAGAGCTAAAGAAATGCTAAAGAAGAACTGAAGAAGAGCTGAAGAAGAACTGAAGAAGAGCTAAAGAAGAACTGAAGAAGAGCTAAAGAAGAACTGAAGAAGAGCTAAAGAAGAACTGAAGAAGAGCTGAAGAAGAGCTAAAGAAGAGCTGAAGAAGAGCTAAAGAAGAGCTGAAGAAGAGCTGAAGAAGAGCTAAAGAAGAACTGAAGAAGAGCTAAAGAAGAACTGAAGAAGAGCTAAAGAAAAGCTAAAGAAGAGCTAAAAAAAGAACTGAAGAAGAGCTGAAGAAGAACTGAAGAAGAGCTAAAGAAATGCTAAAGAAGAACTGAAGAAGAGCTGAAGAAGAGCTAAAGAAGAACTGAAGAAGAGCTAAAGAAGACTGAAGAAGAGCTAAAGAAGAACTGAGAAGAGCTGAAGAAGAGCTAAAGAAGAGCTGAAGAAGAGCTAAAGAAGAGCTAAAAAAAGAACTGAAGAAGAGCTGAAGAAGAGCTAAAGAAGAACTGAAGAAGAGCTAAAGAAGAACTGAAGAAGAGCTAAAGAAATGCTAAAGAAGAACTGAAGAAGAGCTGAAGAAGAGCTAAAGAAGAACTGAAGAAGAGCTAAAGAAGAACTGAAGAAGAGCTAAAGAAGAACTGAAGAAGAGCTAAAGAAGAACTGAAGAAGAGCTGAAGAAGATCTGAAGAAGAGCTAAAGAAGAACTGAAGAAGAGCTAAAGAAGAACTGAAGAAGAGCTAAAGAAATGCTAAAGAAGAACTGAAGAAGAGCTGAAGAAGAACTGAAGAAGAGCTAAAGAAGAACTGAAGAAGAGCTAAAGAAGAACTGAAGAAGAGCTAAAGAAATGCTAAAGAAGAACTGAAGAAGAGCTGAAGAAGAGCTAAAGAAGAACTGAAGAAGAGCTAAAGAGAACTGAAGAAGAGCTAAAGAAGAACTGAAGAAGAGCTGAAGAAGAGCTAAAGAAGAGCTGAAGAAGAGCTAAAGAAGAGCTAAAAAAAGAACTGAAGAAGAGCTGAAGAAGAGCTGAAGAAGAGCTAAAGAAGAACTGAAGAAGAGCTGAAGAAATGCTAAAGAAGAACTGAAGAAGAGCTAAAGAAATGCTAAGAAGAACTGAAGAAGAGCTAAAGAAATGCTAAAGAAGAACTGAAGAAGAGCTAAAGAAGAACTGAAGAAGAGCTGAAGAAGAACTGAAGAAGAGCTAAAGAAGAACTGAAGAAGAGCTAAAGAAGAACTGAAGAAGAGCTGAAGAAATGCTAAAGAAGAACTGAAGAAGAGCTAAAGAATGCTAAATAAGAACTGAAGAAGAGCTAAAGAAATGCTAAAGAAGAACTGAAGAAGAGCTAAAGAAGAACTGAAGAAGAACTGAAGAAGAGCTGAAGAGCTAAGAAGAACTGAAGAGAGCTAAAGAAATGCTAAAGAAGAACTGAAGAAGAGCTAAAGAAATGCTAAAGAAGAACTGAAGAAGAGCTAAAGAAGAACTGAAGAAGAGCTGAAGAAGAACTGAAGAAGAGCTAAAGAAGAACTGAAGAAGAGCTAAAGAAGAACTGAAGAAGAGCTAAAGAAATGCTAAAGAAGAACTGAAGAAGAGCTGAAGAAGAGCTAAAGAAGAACTGAAGAAGAGCTAAAGAAGAACTGAAGAAGAGCTAAAGAAGAACTGAAGAAGAGCTAAAGAAGAACTGAAGAAGAGCTAAAGAAGAACTGAAGAAGAGCTGAAGAAGAACTGAAGAAGAGCTAAAGAAGAACTGAAGAAGAGCTAAAGAAATGCTAAAGAAGAACTGAAGAAGAGCTAAAGAAGAACTGAAGAAGAGCTAAAGAAGAACTGAAGAAGAGCTGAAGAAGAACTGAAGAAGAGCTAAAGAAGAACTGAAGAAGAGCTAAAGAAATGCTAAAGAAGAACTGAAGAAGAGCTGAAGAAGAGCTAAAGAAGAACTGAAGAAGAGCTAAAGAAGAACTGAAGAAGAGCTAAAGAAGAACTGAAGAAGAGCTGAAGAAGAGCTAAAGAAGAGCTGAAGAAGAGCTAAAGAAGAGCTAAAAAAAGAACTGAAGAAGAGCTGAAGAAGAGCTAAAGAAGAACTGAAGAAGAGGTAAAGAAGAGCTAAAGAAGAGCTAAAAAAAGAACTGAAGAAGAGCTGAAGAAGAGCTAAAGAAGAGCTGAAGAAGAGCTGAAGAAGAGCTAAAGAAAAGCTAAAGAAGAGCTAAAAAAAGAACTGAAGAAGAGCTGAAGAAGAGCTAAAGAAGAGCTGAAGAAGAGCTGAAGAAGAGCTAAAGAAGAACTGAAGAAGAACTGAAGGAAAAGCTAAAGAAGAGCTAAAGAAGAGCTAAAGAAGAGCTGAAGAAGAGCTGAAGAAGAGCTAAAGAAGAACTGAAGAAGAGCTGAAGAAGAGCTAAAGAAGAGCTAAAAAAAGAACTGAAGAAGAGCTGAAGAAGAGCTAAAGAAGAGCTGAAGAAGAGCTGAAGAAGAGCTAAAGAAGAACTGAAGAAGAGCTAAAGAAAAGCTAAAGAAGAGCTAAAAAAAGAACTGAAGAAGAGCTGAAGAAGAGCTAAAGAAGAGCTGAAGAAGAGCTGAAGAAGAGCTAAAGAAGAACTGAAGAAGAACTGAAGAAAGCTAAAGAAGAGCTAAAGAAGAGCTAAAGAAGAGCTGAAGAAGAGCTGAAGAAGAGCTAAAGAAGAACTGAAGAAGAGCTGAAGAAGAGCTAAAGAAGAGCTGAAGAAGAGCTAAAGAAGAGCTAAAAAAGAACTGAAGAAGAGCTGAAGAAGAGCTAAAGAAGACTGAAGAAGAGGTAAAGAAGAGCTAAAGAAGAGCTAAAAAAAGAACTGAAGAAGAGCTGAAGAAGAGCTAAAGAAGAGCTGAGAAGAACTGAAGAAGAGCTAAAGAAGAGCTGAAGAAGAGCTAAAGAAGAGCTAAAAAAAGAACTGAAGAAGAGCTGAAGAAGAGCTAAAGAAGAACTGAAGAAGAGGTAAAGAAGAGCTAAAGAAGAGCTAAAAAAGAACTGAAGAAGAGCTGAAGAAGAGCTAAAGAAGAGCTGAAGAAGAACTGAAGAAGAGCTGAAGAAGAGCTGAAGAAGAGCTAAAGAAGAGCTAAAGAAGAGCTAAAAAAAGAACTGAAGAAGAGGTGAAGAAGAGCTAAAGAAGAACTGAAGAAGAGGTAAAGAAGAGCTAAAGAAGAGCTAAAAAAGAACTGAAGAAGAGCTGAAGAAGAGCTAAAGAAGAGCTGAAGAAGACTGAAGAAGAGCTGAAGAAGAGCTGAAGAAGAGCTAAAGAAGAGCTGAAGAAGAGCTAAAGAAGAGCTAAAAAAGAGCTGAAGAAGAGCTGAAGAAGAGCTAAAGAAGAACTGAAGAAGAGCTAAAGAAAAGCTAAAGAAGAGCTAAAAAAAGAACTGAAGAAGAGCTGAAGAAGAGCTAAAGAAGAACTGAAGAAGAACTGAAGAAAAGCTAAAGAAGAGCTAAAGAAGAGCTGAAGAAGAGCTGAAGAAGAGCTAAAGAAGAACTGAAGAAGAACTGAAGAAAGCTAAAGAAGAGCTAAAGAAGAGCTAAGAAGAGCTGAAGAAGAGCTGAAGAAGAGCTAAAGAAGAACTGAAGAAGAGCTAAAGAAGAACTGAAGAAGAGCTAAAGAAGAACTGAAGAAGAGCTAAAGAAATGCTAAAGAAGAACTGAAGAAGAGCTGAAGAAGAGCTAAAGAAGAACTGAAGAAGAGATAAAGAAGAACTGAAGAAGAGCTAAAGAAGAACTGAAGAAGAGCTGAAGAAGAGCTAAAGAAGAGCTGAAGAAGAGCTAAAGAAGAGCTAAAAAAAGAACTGAAGAAGAGCTGAAGAAGAGCTAAAGAAGAACTGAAGAAGAGGTAAAGAAGAGCTAAAGAAGAGCTAAAAAAAGAACTGAAGAAGAGCTGAAGAAGAGCTAAAGAAGAGCTGAAGAAGAGCTGAAGAAGAGCTAAAGAAGAACGGAGAAGAGCTAAAGAAAAGCTAAGAAGAGCTAAAAAAAGACTGAAGAAGAGCTGAAGAAGAGCTAAAGAAGAACTGAAGAAGAGCTAAAGAAAAGCTAAAGAAGAGCTAAAAAAAGAACTGAAGAAGAGCTGAAGAAGAGCTAAAGAAGAGCTGAAGAAGAGCTGAAGAAGAGCTAAGAGCTAAGAGACTGAAGAAGAGCTAAAGAAAAGCTAAAGAAGAGCTAAAAAAAGAACTGAAGAAGAGCTGAAGAAGAGCTAAAGAAGAACTGAAGAAGAGGTAAAGAAGAGCTAAAGAAGAGCTAAAAAAGAACTGAAGAAGAGCTGAAGAAGAACTTAAGAAAAGCTAAAGAAGAACTGAAGAAGAGCTAAAGAAATGCTAAAGAAGAACTGAAGAAGAGCTGAAGAAGAGCTAAAGAAGAACTGAAGAAGAGCTAAAGAAGAACTGAAGAAGAGCTAAAGAAGAACTGAAGAAGAGCTAAAGAAGAACTGAAGAAGAGCTAAAGAAGAACTGAAGAAGAGCTGAAGAAGAACTGAAGAAGAGCTAAAGAAGAACTGAAGAAGAGCTAAAGAAATGCTAAAGAAGAACTGAAGAAGAGCTAAAGAAGAACTGAAGAAGAGCTAAAGAAGAACTGAAGAAGAGCTGAAGAAGAACTGAAGAAGAGCTAAAGAAGAACTGAAGAAGAGCTAAAGAAATGCTAAAGAAGAACTGAAGAAGAGCTGAAGAAGAGCTAAAGAAGAACTGAAGAAGAGCTAAAGAAGAACTGAAGAAGAGCTAAAGAAGAACTGAAGAAGAGCTGAAGAAGAGCTAAAGAAGAGCTGAAGAAGAGCTAAAGAAGAGCTAAAAAAAGAACTGAAGAAGAGCTGAAGAAGAGCTAAAGAAGAACTGAAGAAGAGGTAAAGAAGAGCTAAAGAAGAGCTAAAAAAAGAACTGAAGAAGAGCTGAAGAAGAGCTAAAGAAGAGCTGAAGAAGAGCTGAAGAAGAGCTAAAGAAAAGCTAAAGAAGAGCTAAAAAAAGAACTGAAGAAGAGCTGAAGAAGAGCTAAAGAAGAGCTGAAGAAGAGCTGAAGAAGAGCTAAAGAAGAACTGAAGAAGAACTGAAGAAAAGCTAAAGAAGAGCTAAAGAAGAGCTAAAGAAGAGCTGAAGAAGAGCTGAAGAAGAGCTAAAGAAGAACTGAAGAAGAGCTGAAGAAGAGCTAAAGAAGAGCTAAAAAAAGAACTGAAGAAGAGCTGAAGAAGAGCTAAAGAAGAGCTGAAGAAGAGCTGAAGAAGAGCTAAAGAAGAACTGAAGAAGAGCTAAAGAAAAGCTAAAGAAGAGCTAAAAAAAGAACTGAAGAAGAGCTGAAGAAGAGCTAAAGAAGAGCTGAAGAAGAGCTGAAGAAGAGCTAAAGAAGAACTGAAGAAGAACTGAAGAAAAGCTAAAGAAGAGCTAAAGAAGAGCTAAAGAAGAGCTGAAGAAGAGCTGAAGAAGAGCTAAAGAAGAACTGAAGAAGAGCTGAAGAAGAGCTAAAGAAGAGCTGAAGAAGAGCTAAAGAAGAGCTAAAAAAAGAACTGAAGAAGAGCTGAAGAAGAGCTAAAGAAGAACTGAAGAAGAGGTAAAGAAGAGCTAAAGAAGAGCTAAAAAAAGAACTGAAGAAGAGCTGAAGAAGAGCTAAAGAAGAGCTGAAGAAGAACTGAAGAAGAGCTAAAGAAGAGCTGAAGAAGAGCTAAAGAAGAGCTAAAAAAGAACTGAAGAAGAGCTGAAGAAGAGCTAAAGAAGAACTGAAGAAGAGGTAAAGAAGAGCTAAAGAAGAGCTAAAAAAAGAACTGAAGAAGAGCTGAAGAAGAGCTAAGAAGAGCTGAAGAAGAACTGAAGAAGAGCTGAAGAAGAGCTGAAGAAGAGCTAAAGAAGAGCTAAAGAAGAGCTAAAAAAAGAACTGAAGAAGAGCTGAAGAAGAGCTAAAGAAGAACTGAAGAAGAGGTAAAGAAGAGCTAAAGAAGAGCTAAAAAAAGAACTGAAGAAGAGCTGAAGAAGAGCTAAAGAAGAGCTGAAGAAGAACTGAAGAAGAGCTGAAGAAGAGCTAAAGAAGAGCTAAAAAAGAGCTGAAGAAGAGCTGAAGAAGAGCTAAAGAAGAACTGAAGAAGAGCCTAAAGAAAAGCTAAAGAAGAGCTAAAAAAAGAACTGAAGAAGAGCTGAAGAAGAGCTAAAGAAGAACTGAAGAAGAACTGAAGAAAAGCTAAAGAAGAGCTAAAGAAGAGCTGAAGAAGAGCTGAAGAAGAGCTAAAGAGAACTGAAGAAGAACTGAAGAAAAGCTAAAGAAGAGCTAAAGAAGAGCTAAAGAAGAGCTGAAGAAGAGCTGAAGAAGAGCTAAAGAAGAACTGAAGAAGAGCTAAAGAAGAACTGAAGAAGAGCTAAAGAAGAACTGAAGAAGAGCTAAAGAAATGCTAAAGAAGAACTGAAGAAGAGCTGAAGAAGAGCTAAAGAAGAACTGAAGAAGAGATAAAGAAGAACTGAAGAAGAGCTAAAGAAGAACTGAAGAAGAGCTGAAGAAGAGCTAAAGAAGAGCTGAAGAAGAGCTAAAGAAGAGCTAAAAAAAGAACTGAAGAAGAGCTGAAGAAGAGCTAAAGAAGAACTGAAGAAGAGGTAAAGAAGAGCTAAAGAAGAGCTAAAAAAAGAACTGAAGAAGAGCTGAAGAAGAGCTAAAGAAGAGCTGAAGAAGAGCTGAAGAAGAGCTAAAGAAGAACTGAAGAAGAGCTAAAGAAAAGCTAAAGAAGAGCTAAAAAAAGAACTGAAGAAGAGCTGAAGAAGAGCTAAAGAAGAACTGAAGAAGAGCTAAAGAAAAGCTAAAGAAGAGCTAAAAAAAGAACTGAAGAAGAGCTGAAGAAGAGCTAAAGAAGAGCTGAAGAAGAGCTGAAGAAGAGCTAAAGAAGAACTGAAGAAGAGCTAAAGAAAAGCTAAAGAAGAGCTAAAAAAAGAACTGAAGAAGAGCTGAAGAAGAGCTAAAGAAGAGCTGAAGAAGAGCTGAAGAAGAGCTAAAGAAGAACTGAAGAAGAGCTAAAGAAAAGCTAAAGAAGAGCTAAAAAAAGAACTGAAGAAGAGCTGAAGAAGAGCTAAAGAAGAGCTGAAGAAGAGCTGAAGAAGAGCTAAAGAAGAACTGAAGAAGAGCTGAAGAAGAGCTAAAGAAGAGCTGAAGAAGAGCTAAAGAAGAGCTAAAAAAAGAACTGAAGAAGAGCTGAAGAAGAGCTAAAGAAGAACTGAAGAAGAACTGAAGAAGAGCTGAAGAAGAGCTTAAGAAGAGCTGAAGAAGAGCTAAAGAAGAGCTGAAGAAGAGCTAAAGAAGAGCTAAAAAAAGAACTGAAGAAGAGCTGAAGAAGAGCTAAAGAAGAGCTGAAGAAGAGCTGAAGAAAAGCTAAAGAAGAGCTAAAAAAGAACTGAAGAAAAGCTGAAGAAGAGCTAAAGAAGAGCTGAAGAAGAGCTGAAGAAGAGCTAAAGAAGAGCTAAAAAAAGAACTGAAGAAGAGCTGAAGAAGAGCTAAAGAAGAGCGGAAGAAGAGCTGAAGAAGAGCTAAAGAAGAACTGAAGAAGAGCTAAAGAAAAGCTAAAGAAGAGCTAAAGAAGAACTGAAGAAGAGCTGAAGAAGAGCTAAAGAAGAGCTGAAGAAAAGCTAAAGAAGAGCTAAAAAAAGAACTGAAGAAGAGCTGAAGAAGAGCTAAAGAAGAGCTGAAGAAGAGCTAAAGAAAAGCTAAAGAAGAACTGAAGAAGAACTGAAGAAAAGCTAAAGAAGAGCTAAAAAAAGAACTGAAGAAGAGCTGAAGAAGAGCTAAAGAAGAGCTGAAGAAGAGCTGAAGAAGAGCTAAAGAAGAACTGAAGAAGAACTGAAGAAAAGCTAAAGAAGAGCTAAAGAAGAGCTGAAGAAGAGCTAAAGAAAAGCTAAAGAAGAGCTAAAGAAGAACTGAAGAAGAGCTGAAGAAGAGCTGAAGAAGAGCTAAAGAAGAGCTAAAAAAAGAACTGAAGAAGAGCTGAAGAAGAGCTAAAGAAGAGCTGAAGAAGAGCTGAAGAAGAGCTAAAGAAGAACTGAAGAAGAGCTAAAGAAAAGCTAAAGAAGAGCTAAAGAAGAACTGAAGAAGAGCTGAAGAAGAGCTGAAGAAGAGCTGAAGAAGAGCTAAAGAAGAGCTAAAGAAGAGCTAAAAAAAGAACTGAAGAAGAGCTGAAGAAGAGCTAAAGAAGAACTGAAGAAGAGCTGAAGAAGAGCTAAAGAAGAGCTGAAGAAGAGCTAAAGAAGAGCTAAAAAAAGAACTGAAGAAGAGCTGAAGAAGAGCTAAAGAAGAGCTGAAGAAGAGCTAAAGAAGAGCTAAAAAAAGAACTGAAGAAGAGCTGAAGAAGAGCTAAAGAAGAGCTGAAGAAGAGCTGAAGAAGAGCTAAAGAAGAACTGAAGAAGAGGTAAAAAAGAGCTAAAGAAGAGCTAGAAAAAGAACTGAAGAAGAGCTGAAGAAGAGCTGAAGAAGAGCTAAAGAAGAGCTGAAGAAGAGCTGAAGAAGAGCTAAAGAAGAACTGAAGAAGAGCTAAAGAAAAGCTAAAGAAGAGCTAAAAAAAGAACTGAAGAAGATCTGAAGAAGAGCTGAAGAAGAGCTGAAGAAGAGCTGAAGAAGAGCTAAAGAAGAGCTGAAGAAGAGCTGAAGAAGAGCTAAAGAAGAGCTAAAGAAGAACTGAAGAAGAATTGAAGAAAAGCTAAAGAAGAGCTAAAGAAGAGCTAAAGAAGAGCTGAAGAAGAGCTGAAGAAGAGCTAAAGAAGAACTGAAGAAGAGCTAAAGAAGAACTGAAGAAGAGCTAAAGAAGAGCTGAAGAAGAACTGAAGAAGAGCTGAAGAAGAACTGAAGAAGATCTGAAGAAGAACTGAAGAAAAGCTAAAGAAGAACTGAAGAAGAGCTGAAGAAGAACTGAAGAAAAGCTAAAGAAGAACTGAAGAAGAGCTGAAGAAGAACTGAAGAAAAGCTAAAGAAGAACTGAAGAAGAGCTGAAGAAGAACTGAAGAAGATCTGAAGAAGATCTGAAGAAGAGCTAAAGAAGAACTGAAGAAGATCTGAAGAAGATCTGAAGAAGAGCTAAAGAAGAACTGAAGAAGATCTGAAGAAGAACTGAAGAAAAGCTAAAGAAGAACTGAAGAAGAGCTGAAGAAGAACTGAAGAAAAGCTAAAGAAGAACTGAAGAAGAGCTGAAGAAGAACTGAAGAAAAGCTAAAGAAGAACTGAAGAAGAGCTAAAGAAGAACTGAAGAAGATCTGAAGAAGAACTGAAGAAAAGCTAAAGAAGAACTGAAGAAGAGCTGAAGAAGAACTGAAGAAAAGCTAAAGAAGAACTGAAGAAGAGCTGAAGAAGAACTGAAGAAGATCTGAAGAAGATCTGAAGAAGAGCTAAAGAAGAACTGAAGAAGAGCTAAAGAAGAACTGAAGAAGAGCTAAAGAAGAGCTAAAGAAGAGCTGAAGAAGAACTGAAGAAGAGCTAAAGAAGAACTGAAGAAGAGCTGAAGAAGAACTGAAGAAGAGCTAAAGAAGAACTGAAGAAGAGCTGAAGAAGAACTGAAGAAAAGCTAAAGAAGAACTGAAGAAGAGCTGAAGAAGAACTGAAGAAAAGCTAAAGAAGAACTGAAGAAGATCTGAAGAAGAACTGAAGAAGAGCTAAAGAAGAACTGAAGAAGAGCTAAAGAAGAACTGAAGAAGATCTGAAGAAGAACTGAAGAAAAGCTAAAGAAGAACTGAAGAAGAGCTGAAGAAGAACTGAAGAAGAGCTAAAGAAGAACTGAAGAAGAGCTAAAGAAGATCTGAAGAAGAGCTAAAGAAGAACTGAAGAAGATCTGAAGAAGAACTGAAGAAAAGCTAAAGAAGAACTGAAGAAGAGCTAAAGAAGATCTGAAGAAGAGCTAAAGAAGAACTGAAGAAGATCTGAAGAAGAGCTAAAGAAGAACTGAAGAAAAGCTAAAGAAGAACTGAAGAAGAGCTAAAGAAGATCTGAAGAAGATCTGAAGAAGAGCTAAAGAAGAACTGAAGAAGAGCTAAAGAAGAACTGAAGAAAAGCTAAAGAAGAACTGAAGAAGAGCTAAAGAAGAACTGAAGAAGATCTGAAGAAGAGCTAAAGAAGAACTGAAGAAGAGCTAAAGAAGAACTGAAGAAGAGCTAAAGAAGATCTGAAGAAGAGCTAAAGAAGAACTGAAGAAGATCTGAAGAAGAACTGAAGAAAAGCTAAAGAAGAACTGAAGAAGAGCTAAAGAAGATCTGAAGAAGAGCTAAAGAAGAACTGAAGAAGATCTGAAGAAGAGCTAAAGAAGAACTGAAGAAAAGCTAAAGAAGAACTGAAGAAGAGCTAAAGAAGATCTGAAGAAGATCTGAAGAAGAGCTAAAGAAGAACTGAAGAAGAGCTAAAGAAGAACTGAAGAAAAGCTAAAGAAGAACTGAAGAAGAGCTAAAGAAGAACTGAAGAAGATCTGAAGAAGAGCTAAAGAAGAACTGAAGAAGAGCTAAAGAAGAACTGAAGAAGAGCTAAAGAAGATCTGAAGAAGAGCTAAAGAAGAACTGAAGAAGATCTGAAGAAGAACTGAAGAAAAGCTAAAGAAGAACTGAAGAAGAGCTAAAGAAGATCTGAAGAAGAGCTAAAGAAGAACTGAAGAAGATCTGAAGAAGAGCTAAAGAAGAACTGAAGAAGAGCTAAAGAAGAACTGAAGAAAAGCTAAAGAAGAACTGAAGAAGATCTGAAGAAGAACTGAAGAAGAGCTAAAGAAGAACTGAAGAAGATCTGAAGAAGAACTGAAGAAGAGCTAAAGAAGAACTGAAGAAGATCTGAAGAAGAACTGAAGAAGAGCTAAAGAAGAACTGAAGAAGAGCTAAAGAAGAACTGAAGAAGATCTGAAGAAGAACTGAAGAAAAGCTAAAGAAGAACTGAAGAAGATCTGAAGAAGAACTGAAGAAGAGCTAAAGAAGAACTGAAGAAGATCTGAAGAAGAACTGAAGAAGAGCTAAAGAAGAACTGAAGAAGAGCTAAAGAAGAACTGAAGAAGATCTGAAGAAGAACTGAAGAAAAGCTAAAGAAGAACTGAAGAAGAGCTGAAGAAGAACTGAAGAAGAGCTAAAGAAGAACTGAAGAAGATCTGAAGAAGAACTGAAGAAGATCTGAAGAAGAACTGAAGAAGAGCTAAAGAAGAACTGAAGAAAAGCTAAAGAAGAACTGAAGAAGATCTGAAGAAGAACTGAAGAAAAGCTAAAGAAGAACTGAAGAAGATCTGAAGAAGAACTGAAGAAGAGCTAAAGAAGAACTGAAGAAGATCTGAAGAAGAACTGAAGAAGAGCTAAAGAAGAACTGAAGAAGAGCTAAAGAAGAACTGAAGAAGATCTGAAGAAGAACTGAAGAAGAGCTAAAGAAGAACTGAAGAAGATCTGAAGAAGAACTGAAGAAAAGCTAAAGAAGAACTGAAGAAGATCTGAAGAAGAACTGAAGAAGAGCTAAAGAAGAACTGAAGAAGAGCTAAAGAAGAACTGAAGAAGATCTGAAGAAGAACTGAAGAAAAGCTAAAGAAGAACTGAAGAAGAGCTGAAGAAGAACTGAAGAAGAGCTAAAGAAGAACTGAAGAAGAGCTAAAGAAGATCTGAAGAAGAGCTAAAGAAGAATTGAAGAAGATCTGAAGAAGAACTGAAGAAAAGCTAAAGAAGAACTGAAGAAGAGCTGAAGAAGAACTGAAGAAGAGCTAAAGAAGAACTGAAGAAGAGCTAAAGAAGAGCTGAAGAAGAGCTAAAGAAGAATTGAAGAAGAGCTAAAGAAGAGCTAAAGAAGAGCTGAAGAAGAACTGAAGAAGAGCTAAAGAAGATCTGAAGAAGAGCTGAAGAAGAACTGAAGAAGAGCTAAAGAAGAACTGAAGAAGAGCTAAAGAAGAGCTAAAGAAGAGCTGAAGAAGAACTGAAGAAGAGCTAAAGAAGAACTGAAGAAGATCTGAAGAAGAACTGAAGAAGAGCTAAAGAAGAACTGAAGAAGAGCTGAAGAAGATCTGAAGAAGAGCTAAAGAAGAACTGAAGAAGATCTGAAGAAGAACTGAAGAAAAGCTAAAGAAGAACTGAAGAAGAGCTGAAGAAGAACTGAAGAAAAGCTAAAGAAGAACTGAAGAAGAGCTGAAGAAGAACTGAAGAAGAGCTAAAGAAGAACTGAAGAAGAGCTAAAGAAGAGCTGAAGAAGAGCTAAAGAAGAGCTGAAGAAAAGCTAAAGAAGAGCTAAAGAAGAGCTGAAGAAGAACTGAAGAAGAGCTAAAGAAGAACTGAAGAAGATCTGAAGAAGAACTGAAGAAGAGCTAAAGAAGAACTGAAGAAGATCTGAAGAAGATCTGAAGAAGAGCTAAAGAAGAACTGAAGAAGATCTGAAGAAGAACTGAAGAAAAGCTAAAGAAGAACTGAAGAAGATCTGAAGAAGAACTGAAGAAAAGCTAAAGAAGAACTGAAGAAGAGCTGAAGAAGAACTGAAGAAGAGCTAAAGAAGAACTGAAGAAGAGCTAAAGAAGAGCTGAAGAAGAGCTAAAGAAGAGCTAAAGAAGAACTGAAGAAGAGCTGAAGAAGATCTGAAGAAGAGCTAAAGAAGAACTGAAGAAGATCTGAAGAAGAACTGAAGAAAAGCTAAAGAAGAACTGAAGAAGATCTGAAGAAGAACTGAAGAAAAGCTAAAGAAGAACTGAAGAAGAGCTGAAGAAGAACTGAAGAAGAGCTAAAGAAGAACTGAAGAAGAGCTAAAGAAGAGCTGAAGAAGAGCTAAAGAAGAGCTAAAGAAGAACTGAAGAAGATCTGAAGAAGAACTGAAGAAGAGCTAAAGAAGAACTGAAGAAGATCTGAAGAAGATCTGAAGAAGAGCTAAAGAAGAACTGAAGAAGATCTGAAGAAGAACTGAAGAAAAGCTAAAGAAGAACTGAAGAAGATCTGAAGAAGAACTGAAGAAAAGCTAAAGAAGAACTGAAGAAGAGCTGAAGAAGAACTGAAGAAGAGCTAAAGAAGAACTGAAGAAGAGCTAAAGAAGAGCTGAAGAAGAGCTAAAGAAGAGCTGAGGAAAAGCTAAAGAAGAGCTAAAGAAGAGCTGAAGAAGAACTGAAGAAGAGCTAAAGAAGATCTGAAGAAGAGCTGAAGAAGAACTGAAGAAGAGCTAAAGAAGAACTGAAGAAGAGCTAAAGAAGAGCTAAAGAAGAGCTGAAGAAGAACTGAAGAAGAGCTAAAGAAGAACTGAAGAAGATCTGAAGAAGAACTGAAGAAGAGCTAAAGAAGAACTGAAGAAGAGCTGAAGAAGATCTGAAGAAGAGCTAAAGAAGAACTGAAGAAGATCTGAAGAAGAACTGAAGAAAAGCTAAAGAAGAACTGAAGAAGAGCTGAAGAAGAACTGAAGAAAAGCTAAAGAAGAACTGAAGAAGAGCTGAAGAAGAGCTGAAGAAGAGCTGAAGAAGAGCTAAAGAAGAGCTAAAGAAGAGCTAAAAAAAGAACTGAAGAAGAGCTGAAGAAGAGTTAAAGAAGAGCTGAAGAAGAGCTGAAGAAGAGCTAAAGAAGAACTGAAGAAGAGCTAAAGAAAAGCTAAAGAAGAGCTAAAAAAAGAACTGAAGAAGAGCTGAAGAAGAGCTGAAGAAGAGCTGAAGAAGAGCTAAAGAAGAACTGAAGAAGAGCTGAAGAAGAGCTAAAGAAGAGCTGAAGAAGAGCTAAAGAAGAGCTAAAAAAAGAACTGAAGAAGAGCTGAAGAAGAGCTAAAGAAGAGCTGAAGAAGAGCTAAAGAAGAGCTAAAAAAAGAACTGAAGAAGAGCTGAAGAAGAGCTAAAGAAGAGCTGAAGAAGAGCTGAAGAAGAGCTAAAGAAGAACTGAAGAAGAGGTAAAAAAGAGCTAAAGAAGAGCTAGAAAAAGAACTGAAGAAGAGCTGAAGAAGAGCTGAAGAAGAGCTAAAGAAGAGGTGAAGAAGAGCTGAAGAAGAGCTAAAGAAGAACTGAAGAAGAGCTAAAGAAAAGCTAAAGAAGAGCTAAAAAAAGAACTGAAGAAGATCTGAAGAAGAGCTGAAGAAGAGCTGAAGAAGAGCTGAAGAAGAGCTAAAGAAGAGCTGAAGAAGAGCTGAAGAAGAGCTAAAGAAGAGCTAAAGAAGAACTGAAGAAGAATTGAAGAAAAGCTAAAGAAGAGCTAAAGAAGAGCTAAAGAAGAGCTGAAGAAGAGCTGAAGAAGAGCTAAAGAAGAACTGAAGAAGAGCTAAAGAAGAACTGAAGAAGAGCTAAAGAAGAGCTGAAGAAGAACTGAAGAAGAGCTGAAGAAGAACTGAAGAAGATCTGAAGAAGAACTGAAGAAAAGCTAAAGAAGAACTGAAGAAGAGCTGAAGAAGAACTGAAGAAAAGCTAAAGAAGAACTGAAGAAGAGCTGAAGAAGAACTGAAGAAAAGCTAAAGAAGAACTGAAGAAGAGCTGAAGAAGAACTGAAGAAGATCTGAAGAAGATCTGAAGAAGAGCTAAAGAAGAACTGAAGAAGATCTGAAGAAGATCTGAAGAAGAGCTAAAGAAGAACTGAAGAAGATCTGAAGAAGAACTGAAGAAAAGCTAAACAAGAACTGAAGAAGAGCTGAAGAAGAACTGAAGAAAAGCTAAAGAAGAACTGAAGAAGAGCTGAAGAAGAACTGAAGAAAAGCTAAAGAAGAACTGAAGAAGAGCTAAAGAAGAACTGAAGAAGATCTGAAGAAGAACTGAAGAAAAGCTAAAGAAGAACTGAAGAAGAGCTGAAGAAGAACTGAAGAAAAGCTAAAGAAGAACTGAAGAAGAGCTGAAGAAGAACTGAAGAAGATCTGAAGAAGATCTGAAGAAGAGCTAAAGAAGAACTGAAGAAGAGCTAAAGAAGAACTGAAGAAGAGCTAAAGAAGAGCTAAAGAAGAGCTGAAGAAGAACTGAAGAAGAGCTAAAGAAGAACTGAAGAAGAGCTGAAGAAGAACTGAAGAAGAGCTAAAGAAGAACTGAAGAAGAGCTGAAGAAGAACTGAAGAAAAGCTAAAGAAGAACTGAAGAAGAGCTGAAGAAGAACTGAAGAAAAGCTAAAGAAGAACTGAAGAAGATCTGAAGAAGAACTGAAGAAGAGCTAAAGAAGAACTGAAGAAGAGCTAAAGAAGAACTGAAGAAGATCTGAAGAAGAACTGAAGAAAAGCTAAAGAAGAACTGAAGAAGAGCTGAAGAAGAACTGAAGAAGAGCTAAAGAAGAACTGAAGAAGAGCTAAAGAAGATCTGAAGAAGAGCTAAAGAAGAACTGAAGAAGATCTGAAGAAGAACTGAAGAAAAGCTAAAGAAGAACTGAAGAAGAGCTAAAGAAGATCTGAAGAAGAGCTAAAGAAGAACTGAAGAAGATCTGAAGAAGAGCTAAAGAAGAACTGAAGAAAAGCTAAAGAAGAACTGAAGAAGAGCTAAAGAAGATCTGAAGAAGATCTGAAGAAGAGCTAAAGAAGAACTGAAGAAGAGCTAAAGAAGAACTGAAGAAAAGCTAAAGAAGAACTGAAGAAGAGCTAAAGAAGAACTGAAGAAGATCTGAAGAAGAGCTAAAGAAGAACTGAAGAAGAGCTAAAGAAGAACTGAAGAAGAGCTAAAGAAGATCTGAAGAAGAGCTAAAGAAGAACTGAAGAAGATCTGAAGAAGAACTGAAGAAAAGCTAAAGAAGAACTGAAGAAGAGCTAAAGAAGATCTGAAGAAGAGCTAAAGAAGAACTGAAGAAGATCTGAAGAAGAGCTAAAGAAGAACTGAAGAAAAGCTAAAGAAGAACTGAAGAAGAGCTAAAGAAGATCTGAAGAAGATCTGAAGAAGAGCTAAAGAAGAACTGAAGAAGAGCTAAAGAAGAACTGAAGAAAAGCTAAAGAAGAACTGAAGAAGAGCTAAAGAAGAACTGAAGAAGATCTGAAGAAGAGCTAAAGAAGAACTGAAGAAGAGCTAAAGAAGAACTGAAGAAGAGCTAAAGAAGATCTGAAGAAGAGCTAAAGAAGAACTGAAGAAGATCTGAAGAAGAACTGAAGAAAAGCTAAAGAAGAACTGAAGAAGAGCTAAAGAAGATCTGAAGAAGAGCTAAAGAAGAACTGAAGAAGATCTGAAGAAGAGCTAAAGAAGAACTGAAGAAGAGCTAAAGAAGAACTGAAGAAAAGCTAAAGAAGAACTGAAGAAGATCTGAAGAAGAACTGAAGAAGAGCTAAAGAAGAACTGAAGAAGATCTGAAGAAGAACTGAAGAAGAGCTAAAGAAGAACTGAAGAAGATCTGAAGAAGAACTGAAGAAGAGCTAAAGAAGAACTGAAGAAGAGCTAAAGAAGAACTGAAGAAGATCTGAAGAAGAACTGAAGAAAAGCTAAAGAAGAACTGAAGAAGATCTGAAGAAGAACTGAAGAAGAGCTAAAGAAGAACTGAAGAAGATCTGAAGAAGAACTGAAGAAGAGCTAAAGAAGAACTGAAGAAGAGCTAAAGAAGAACTGAAGAAGATCTGAAGAAGAACTGAAGAAAAGCTAAAGAAGAACTGAAGAAGAGCTGAAGAAGAACTGAAGAAGAGCTAAAGAAGAACTGAAGAAGATCTGAAGAAGAACTGAAGAAGATCTGAAGAAGAACTGAAGAAGAGCTAAAGAAGAACTGAAGAAAAGCTAAAGAAGAACTGAAGAAGATCTGAAGAAGAACTGAAGAAAAGCTAAAGAAGAACTGAAGAAGATCTGAAGAAGAACTGAAGAAGAGCTAAAGAAGAACTGAAGAAGATCTGAAGAAGAACTGAAGAAGAGCTAAAGAAGAACTGAAGAAGAGCTAAAGAAGAACTGAAGAAGATCTGAAGAAGAACTGAAGAAGAGCTAAAGAAGAACTGAAGAAGATCTGAAGAAGAACTGAAGAAAAGCTAAAGAAGAACTGAAGAAGATCTGAAGAAGAACTGAAGAAGAGCTAAAGAAGAACTGAAGAAGAGCTAAAGAAGAACTGAAGAAGATCTGAAGAAGAACTGAAGAAAAGCTAAAGAAGAACTGAAGAAGAGCTGAAGAAGAACTGAAGAAGAGCTAAAGAAGAACTGAAGAAGAGCTAAAGAAGATCTGAAGAAGAGCTAAAGAAGAATTGAAGAAGATCTGAAGAAGAACTGAAGAAAAGCTAAAGAAGAACTGAAGAAGAGCTGAAGAAGAACTGAAGAAGAGCTAAAGAAGAACTGAAGAAGAGCTAAAGAAGAGCTGAAGAAGAGCTAAAGAAGAATTGAAGAAGAGCTAAAGAAGAGCTAAAGAAGAGCTGAAGAAGAACTGAAGAAGAGCTAAAGAAGATCTGAAGAAGAGCTGAAGAAGAACTGAAGAAGAGCTAAAGAAGAACTGAAGAAGAGCTAAAGAAGAGCTAAAGAAGAGCTGAAGAAGAACTGAAGAAGAGCTAAAGAAGAACTGAAGAAGATCTGAAGAAGAACTGAAGAAGAGCTAAAGAAGAACTGAAGAAGAGCTAAAGAAGAACTGAAGAAGAGCTAAAGAAGAGCTGAAGAAGAGCTAAAGAAGAGCTGAAGAAAAGCTAAAGAAGAGCTAAAGAAGAGCTGAAGAAGAACTGAAGAAGAGCTAAAGAAGAACTGAAGAAGATCTGAAGAAGAACTGAAGAAGAGCTAAAGAAGAACTGAAGAAGATCTGAAGAAGATCTGAAGAAGAGCTAAAGAAGAACTGAAGAAGATCTGAAGAAGAACTGAAGAAAAGCTAAAGAAGAACTGAAGAAGATCTGAAGAAGAACTGAAGAAAAGCTAAAGAAGAACTGAAGAAGAGCTGAAGAAGAACTGAAGAAGAGCTAAAGAAGAACTGAAGAAGAGCTAAAGAAGAGCTGAAGAAGAGCTAAAGAAGAGCTAAAGAAGAACTGAAGAAGAGCTGAAGAAGATCTGAAGAAGAGCTAAAGAAGAACTGAAGAAGATCTGAAGAAGAACTGAAGAAAAGCTAAAGAAGAACTGAAGAAGATCTGAAGAAGAACTGAAGAAAAGCTAAAGAAGAACTGAAGAAGAGCTGAAGAAGAACTGAAGAAGAGCTAAAGAAGAACTGAAGAAGAGCTAAAGAAGAGCTGAAGAAGAGCTAAAGAAGAGCTAAAGAAGAACTGAAGAAGATCTGAAGAAGAACTGAAGAAGAGCTAAAGAAGAACTGAAGAAGATCTGAAGAAGATCTGAAGAAGAGCTAAAGAAGAACTGAAGAAGATCTGAAGAAGAACTGAAGAAAAGCTAAAGAAGAACTGAAGAAGATCTGAAGAAGAACTGAAGAAAAGCTAAAGAAGAACTGAAGAAGAGCTGAAGAAGAACTGAAGAAGAGCTAAAGAAGAACTGAAGAAGAGCTAAAGAAGAGCTGAAGAAGAGCTAAAGAAGAGCTGAGGAAAAGCTAAAGAAGAGCTAAAGAAGAGCTGAAGAAGAACTGAAGAAGAGCTAAAGAAGATCTGAAGAAGAGCTGAAGAAGAACTGAAGAAGAGCTAAAGAAGAACTGAAGAAGAGCTAAAGAAGAGCTAAAGAAGAGCTGAAGAAGAACTGAAGAAGAGCTAAAGAAGAACTGAAGAAGATCTGAAGAAGAACTGAAGAAGAGCTAAAGAAGAACTGAAGAAGAGCTGAAGAAGATCTGAAGAAGAGCTAAAGAAGAACTGAAGAAGATCTGAAGAAGAACTGAAGAAAAGCTAAAGAAGAACTGAAGAAGAGCTGAAGAAGAACTGAAGAAAAGCTAAAGAAGAACTGAAGAAGAGCTGAAGAAGAGCTGAAGAAGAGCTGAAGAAGAGCTAAAGAAGAGCTAAAGAAGAGCTAAAAAAAGAACTGAAGAAGAGCTGAAGAAGAGTTAAAGAAGAGCTGAAGAAGAGCTGAAGAAGAGCTAAAGAAGAACTGAAGAAGAGCTAAAGAAAAGCTAAAGAAGAGCTAAAAAAAGAACTGAAGAAGAGCTGAAGAAGAGCTGAAGAAGAGCTGAAGAAGAGCTAAAGAAGAACTGAAGAAGAGCTGAAGAAGAGCTAAAGAAGAGCTGAAGAAGAGCTAAAGAAGAGCTAAAAAAAGAACTGAAGAAGAGCTGAAGAAGAGCTAAAGAAGAGCTGAAGAAGAGCTAAAGAAGAGCTAAAAAAAGAACTGAAGAAGAGCTGAAGAAGAGCTAAAGAAGAGCTGAAGAAGAGCTGAAGAAGAGCTAAAGAAGAACTGAAGAAGAGGTAAAAAAGAGCTAAAGAAGAGCTAGAAAAAGAACTGAAGAAGAGCTGAAGAAGAGCTGAAGAAGAGCTAAAGAAGAGCTGAAGAAGAGCTGAAGAAGAGCTAAAGAAGAACTGAAGAAGAGCTAAAGAAAAGCTAAAGAAGAGCTAAAAAAAGAACTGAAGAAGATCTGAAGAAGAGCTAAAGAAGAACTGAAGAAGAGCTGAAGAAGAACTGAAGAAAAGCTAAAGAAGAACTGAAGAAAAGCTGAAGAAGAACTGAAGAAGAGCAAAAGAAGAACTGAAGAAGAGCTAAAGAAGAGCTGAAGAAGAGCTAAAGAAGAGCTGAAGAAAAGCTAAAGAAGAGCTAAAGAAGAGCTGAAGAAGAACTGAAGAAGAGCTAAAGAAGGACTGAAGAAGATCTGAAGAAGAACTGAAGAAGAGCTAAAGAAGAACTGAAGAAGAGCTGAAGAAGATCTGAAGAAGAGCTAAAGAAGTACTGAAGAAGATCTGAAGAAGAACTGAAGAAAAGCTAAAGAAGAACTGAAGAAGATCTGAAGAAGAACTGAAGAAAAGCTAAAGAAGAACTGAAGAAGAGCTGAAGAAGAACTGAAGAAGAGCTAAAGAAGAACTGAAGAAGAGCTAAAGAAGAGCTGAAGAAGAGCTAAAGAAGAGCTAAAGAAGAACTGAAGAAGAGCTGAAGAAGATCTGAAGAAGAGCTAAAGAAGAACTGAAGAAGATCTGAAGAAGAACTGAAGAAAAGCTAAAGAAGAACTGAAGAAGATCTGAAGAAGAACTGAAGAAAAGCTAAAGAAGAACTGAAGAAGAGCTGAAGAAGAACTGAAGAAGAGCTAAAGAAGAACTGAAGAAGAGCTAAAGAAGAGCTGAAGAAGAGCTAAAGAAGAGCTAAAGAAGAACTGAAGAAGATCTGAAGAAGAACTGAAGAAGAGCTAAAGAAGAACTGAAGAAGAGCTGAAGAAGATCTGAAGAAGAGCTAAAGAAGAACTGAAGAAGATCTGAAGAAGAACTGAAGAAAAGCTAAAGAAGAACTGAAGAAGATCTGAAGAAGAACTGAAGAAAAGCTAAAGAAGAACTGAAGAAGAGCTGAAGAAGAACTGAAGAAGAGCTAAAGAAGAACTGAAGAAGAGCTAAAGAAGAGCTGAAGAAGAGCTAAAGAAGAGCTGAAGAAAAGCTAAAGAAGAGCTAAAGAAGAGCTGAAGAAGAACTGAAGAAGAGCTAAAGAAGATCTGAAGAAGAGCTGAAGAAGAACTGAAGAAGAGCTAAAGAAGAACTGAAGAAGAGCTAAAGAAGAGCTAAAGAAGAGCTGAAGAAGAACTGAAGAAGAGCTAAAGAAGAACTGAAGAAGATCTGAAGAAGAACTGAAGAAGAGCTAAAGAAGAACTGAAGAAGAGCTGAAGAAGATCTGAAGAAGAGCTAAAGAAGAACTGAAGAAGATCTGAAGAAGAACTGAAGAAAAGCTAAACAAGAACTGAAGAAGAGCTGAAGAAGAACTGAAGAAAAGCTAAAGAAGAACTGAAGAAGAGCTGAAGAAGAGCTGAAGAAGAGCTGAAGAAGAGCTAATGAAGAGCTAAAGAAGAGCTAAAAAAAGAACTGAAGAAGAGCTGAAGAAGAGCTAAAGAAGAGCTGAAGAAGAGCTGAAGAAGAGCTAAAGAAGAACTGAAGAAGAGCTAAAGAAAAGCTAAACAAGAGCTAAAAAAAGAACTGAAGAAGAGCTGAAGAAGAGCTGAAGAAGAGCTGAAGAAGAGCTAAAGAAGAACTGAAGAAGAGCTGAAGAAGAGCTAAAGAAGAGCTGAAGAAGAGCTAAAGAAGAGCTAAAAAAAGAACTGAAGAAGAGCTGAAGAAGAGCTAAAGAAGAGCTGAAGAAGAGCTAAAGAAGAGCTAAAAAAAGAACTGAAGAAGAGCTGAAGAAGAGCTAAAGAAGAGCTGAAGAAGAGCTGAAGAAGAGCTAAAGAAGAACTGAAGAAGAGGTAAAAAAGAGCTAAAGAAGAGCTAGAAAAAGAACTGAAGAAGAGCTGAAGAAGAGCTGAAGAAGAGCTAAAGAAGAGCTGAAGAAGAGCTGAAGAAGAGCTAAAGAAGAACTGAAGAAGAGCTAAAGAAAAGCTAAAGAAGAGCTAAAAAAAGAACTGAAGAAGATCTGAAGAAGAGCTAAAGAAGAGCTGAAGAAGAGCTGAAGAAGAGCTAAAGAAGAGCTGAAGAAGAGCTGAAGAAGAGCTAAAGAAGAGCTAAAGAAGAACTGAAGAAGAATTGAAGAAAAGCTAAAGAAGAGCTAAAGAAGAGCTAAAGAAGAGCTGAAGAAGAGCTGAAGAAGAGCTAAAGAAGAACTGAAGAAGAGCTAAAGAAGAACTGAAGAAGAGCTAAAGAAGAGCTGAAGAAGAACTGAAGAAGAGCTGAAGAAGAACTGAAGAAGATCTGAAGAAGAACTGAAGAAAAGCTAAAGAAGAACTGAAGAAGAGCTGAAGAAGAACTGAAGAAAAGCTAAAGAAGAACTGAAGAAGAGCTGAAGAAGAACTGAAGAAAAGCTAAAGAAGAACTGAAGAAGAGCTGAAGAAGAACTGAAGAAGATCTGAAGAAGATCTGAAGAAGAGCTAAAGAAGAACTGAAGAAGATCTGAAGAAGATCTGAAGAAGAGCTAAAGAAGAACTGAAGAAGATCTGAAGAAGAACTGAAGAAAAGCTAAAGAAGAACTGAAGAAGAGCTGAAGAAGAACTGAAGAAAAGCTAAAGAAGAACTGAAGAAGAGCTGAAGAAGAACTGAAGAAAAGCTAAAGAAGAACTGAAGAAGAGCTAAAGAAGAACTGAAGAAGATCTGAAGAAGAACTGAAGAAAAGCTAAAGAAGAACTGAAGAAGAGCTGAAGAAGAACTGAAGAAGATCTGAAGAAGATCTGAAGAAGAGCTAAAGAAGAACTGAAGAAGAGCTAAAGAAGAACTGAAGAAGAGCTAAAGAAGAGCTAAAGAAGAGCTGAAGAAGAACTGAAGAAGAGCTAAAGAAGAACTGAAGAAGAGCTGAAGAAGAACTGAAGAAGAGCTAAAGAAGAACTGAAGAAGAGCTGAAGAAGAACTGAAGAAAAGCTAAAGAAGAACTGAAGAAGAGCTGAAGAAGAACTGAAGAAAAGCTAAAGAAGAACTGAAGAAGATCTGAAGAAGAACTGAAGAAGAGCTAAAGAAGAACTGAAGAAGAGCTAAAGAAGAACTGAAGAAGAGCTAAAGAAGATCTGAAGAAGAGCTAAAGAAGAACTGAAGAAGATCTGAAGAAGAACTGAAGAAAAGCTAAAGAAGAACTGAAGAAGAGCTGAAGAAGAACTGAAGAAGAGCTAAAGAAGAACTGAAGAAGAGCTAAAGAAGAGCTGAAGAAGAGCTAAAGAAGAACTGAAGAAGAGCTAAAGAAGAGCTAAAGAAGAGCTGAAGAAGAACTGAAGAAGAGCTAAAGAAGAACTGAAGAAGAGCTGAAGAAGAACTGAAGAAGAGCTAAAGAAGAACTGAAGAAGAGCTGAAGAAGAACTGAAGAAAAGCTAAAGAAGAACTGAAGAAGAGCTGAAGAAGAACTGAAGAAAAGCTAAAGAAGAACTGAAGAAGATCTGAAGAAGAACTGAAGAAGAGCTAAAGAAGAACTGAAGAAGAGCTAAAGAAGAACTGAAGAAGATCTGAAGAAGAACTGAAGAAAAGCTAAAGAAGAACTGAAGAAGAGCTGAAGAAGAACTGAAGAAGAGCTAAAGAAGAACTGAAGAAGAGCTAAAGAAGATCTGAAGAAGAGCTAAAGAAGAACTGAAGAAGATCTGAAGAAGAACTGAAGAAAAGCTAAAGAAGAACTGAAGAAGAGCTAAAGAAGATCTGAAGAAGAGCTAAAGAAGAACTGAAGAAGATCTGAAGAAGAGCTAAAGAAGAACTGAAGAAAAGCTAAAGAAGAACTGAAGAAGAGCTAAAGAAGATCTGAAGAAGATCTGAAGAAGAGCTAAAGAAGAACTGAAGAAGAGCTAAAGAAGAACTGAAGAAAAGCTAAAGAAGAACTGAAGAAGAGCTAAAGAAGAACTGAAGAAGATCTGAAGAAGAGCTAAAGAAGAACTGAAGAAGAGCTAAAGAAGAACTGAAGAAGAGCTAAAGAAGATCTGAAGAAGAGCTAAAGAAGAACTGAAGAAGATCTGAAGAAGAACTGAAGAAAAGCTAAAGAAGAACTGAAGAAGAGCTAAAGAAGATCTGAAGAAGAGCTAAAGAAGAACTGAAGAAGATCTGAAGAAGAGCTAAAGAAGAACTGAAGAAAAGCTAAAGAAGAACTGAAGAAGAGCTAAAGAAGATCTGAAGAAGATCTGAAGAAGAGCTAAAGAAGAACTGAAGAAGAGCTAAAGAAGAACTGAAGAAAAGCTAAAGAAGAACTGAAGAAGAGCTAAAGAAGAACTGAAGAAGATCTGAAGAAGAGCTAAAGAAGAACTGAAGAAGAGCTAAAGAAGAACTGAAGAAGAGCTAAAGAAGATCTGAAGAAGAGCTAAAGAAGAACTGAAGAAGATCTGAAGAAGAACTGAAGAAAAGCTAAAGAAGAACTGAAGAAGAGCTAAAGAAGATCTGAAGAAGAGCTAAAGAAGAACTGAAGAAGATCTGAAGAAGAGCTAAAGAAGAACTGAAGAAGAGCTAAAGAAGAACTGAAGAAAAGCTAAAGAAGAACTGAAGAAGATCTGAAGAAGAACTGAAGAAGAGCTAAAGAAGAACTGAAGAAGATCTGAAGAAGAACTGAAGAAGAGCTAAAGAAGAACTGAAGAAGATCTGAAGAAGAACTGAAGAAGAGCTAAAGAAGAACTGAAGAAGAGCTAAAGAAGAACTGAAGAAGATCTGAAGAAGAACTGAAGAAAAGCTAAAGAAGAACTGAAGAAGATCTGAAGAAGAACTGAAGAAGAGCTAAAGAAGAACTGAAGAAGATCTGAAGAAGAACTGAAGAAGAGCTAAAGAAGAACTGAAGAAGAGCTAAAGAAGAACTGAAGAAGATCTGAAGAAGAACTGAAGAAAAGCTAAAGAAGAACTGAAGAAGAGCTGAAGAAGAACTGAAGAAGAGCTAAAGAAGAACTGAAGAAGATCTGAAGAAGAACTGAAGAAGATCTGAAGAAGAACTGAAGAAGAGCTAAAGAAGAACTGAAGAAAAGCTAAAGAAGAACTGAAGAAGATCTGAAGAAGAACTGAAGAAAAGCTAAAGAAGAACTGAAGAAGATCTGAAGAAGAACTGAAGAAGAGCTAAAGAAGAACTGAAGAAGATCTGAAGAAGAACTGAAGAAGAGCTAAAGAAGAACTGAAGAAGAGCTAAAGAAGAACTGAAGAAGATCTGAAGAAGAACTGAAGAAGAGCTAAAGAAGAACTGAAGAAGATCTGAAGAAGAACTGAAGAAAAGCTAAAGAAGAACTGAAGAAGATCTGAAGAAGAACTGAAGAAGAGCTAAAGAAGAACTGAAGAAGAGCTAAAGAAGAACTGAAGAAGATCTGAAGAAGAACTGAAGAAAAGCTAAAGAAGAACTGAAGAAGAGCTGAAGAAGAACTGAAGAAGAGCTAAAGAAGAACTGAAGAAGAGCTAAAGAAGATCTGAAGAAGAGCTAAAGAAGAACTGAAGAAGATCTGAAGAAGAACTGAAGAAAAGCTAAAGAAGAACTGAAGAAGAGCTGAAGAAGAACTGAAGAAGAGCTAAAGAAGAACTGAAGAAGAGCTAAAGAAGAGCTGAAGAAGAGCTAAAGAAGAATTGAAGAAGAGCTAAAGAAGAGCTAAAGAAGAGCTAAAGAAGAGCTGAAGAAGAACTGAAGAAGAGCTAAAGAAGATCTGAAGAAGAGCTGAAGAAGAACTGAAGAAGAGCTAAAGAAGAACTGAAGAAGAGCTAAAGAAGAGCTAAAGAAGAGCTGAAGAAGAACTGAAGAAGAGCTAAAGAAGAACTGAAGAAGATCTGAAGAAGAACTGAAGAAGAGCTAAAGAAGAACTGAAGAAGAGCTGAAGAAGATCTGAAGAAGAGCTAAAGAAGAACTGAAGAAGATCTGAAGAAGAACTGAAGAAAAGCTAAAGAAGAACTGAAGAAGAGCTGAAGAAGAACTGAAGAAAAGCTAAAGAAGAACTGAAGAAGAGCTGAAGAAGAACTGAAGAAGAGCTAAAGAAGAACTGAAGAAGAGCTAAAGAAGAGCTGAAGAAGAGCTAAAGAAGAGCTGAAGAAAAGCTAAAGAAGAGCTAAAGAAGAGCTGAAGAAGAACTGAAGAAGAGCTAAAGAAGAACTGAAGAAGATCTGAAGAAGAACTGAAGAAGAGCTAAAGAAGAACTGAAGAAGATCTGAAGAAGATCTGAAGAAGAGCTAAAGAAGAACTGAAGAAGATCTGAAGAAGAACTGAAGAAAAGCTAAAGAAGAACTGAAGAAGATCTGAAGAAGAACTGAAGAAAAGCTAAAGAAGAACTGAAGAAGAGCTGAAGAAGAACTGAAGAAGAGCTAAAGAAGAACTGAAGAAGAGCTAAAGAAGAGCTGAAGAAGAGCTAAAGAAGAGCTAAAGAAGAACTGAAGAAGAGCTGAAGAAGATCTGAAGAAGAGCTAAAGAAGAACTGAAGAAGATCTGAAGAAGAACTGAAGAAAAGCTAAAGAAGAACTGAAGAAGATCTGAAGAAGAACTGAAGAAAAGCTAAAGAAGAACTGAAGAAGAGCTGAAGAAGAACTGAAGAAGAGCTAAAGAAGAACTGAAGAAGAGCTAAAGAAGAGCTGAAGAAGAGCTAAAGAAGAGCTAAAGAAGAACTGAAGAAGATCTGAAGAAGAACTGAAGAAGAGCTAAAGAAGAACTGAAGAAGATCTGAAGAAGATCTGAAGAAGAGCTAAAGAAGAACTGAAGAAGATCTGAAGAAGAACTGAAGAAAAGCTAAAGAAGAACTGAAGAAGATCTGAAGAAGAACTGAAGAAAAGCTAAAGAAGAACTGAAGAAGAGCTGAAGAAGAACTGAAGAAGAGCTAAAGAAGAACTGAAGAAGAGCTAAAGAAGAGCTGAAGAAGAGCTAAAGAAGAGCTGAGGAAAAGCTAAAGAAGAGCTAAAGAAGAGCTGAAGAAGAACTGAAGAAGAGCTAAAGAAGATCTGAAGAAGAGCTGAAGAAGAACTGAAGAAGAGCTAAAGAAGAACTGAAGAAGAGCTAAAGAAGAGCTAAAGAAGAGCTGAAGAAGAACTGAAGAAGAGCTAAAGAAGAACTGAAGAAGATCTGAAGAAGAACTGAAGAAGAGCTAAAGAAGAACTGAAGAAGAGCTGAAGAAGATCTGAAGAAGAGCTAAAGAAGAACTGAAGAAGATCTGAAGAAGAACTGAAGAAAAGCTAAAGAAGAACTGAAGAAGAGCTGAAGAAGAACTGAAGAAAAGCTAAAGAAGAACTGAAGAAGAGCTGAAGAAGAGCTGAAGAAGAGCTGAAGAAGAGCTAAAGAAGAGCTAAAGAAGAGCTAAAAAAAGAACTGAAGAAGAGCTGAAGAAGAGTTAAAGAAGAGCTGAAGAAGAGCTGAAGAAGAGCTAAAGAAGAACTGAAGAAGAGCTAAAGAAAAGCTAAAGAAGAGCTAAAAAAAGAACTGAAGAAGAGCTGAAGAAGAGCTGAAG
Organism: Hydrophis major; assembly: GCA_033807585.1. Classification (NCBI taxonomy): domain Eukaryota; kingdom Metazoa; phylum Chordata; class Lepidosauria; order Squamata; family Elapidae; genus Hydrophis; species Hydrophis major. Next base: position 31,191 of record JAUCBL010000428.1, read on the forward strand.
AAGAGCTGAAGAAGAGCTAAAGAAGAACTGAAGAAGAGCTGAAGAAGAGCTAAAGAAGAGCTGAAGAAGAGCTAAAGAAGAGCTAAAAAAGAACTGAAGAAGAGCTGAAGAAGAGCTAAAGAAGAGCTGAAGAAGAGCTAAAGAAGAGCTAAAAAAAGAACTGAAGAAGAGCTGAAGAAGAGCTAAAGAAGAGCTGAAGAAGAGCTGAAGAAGAGCTAAAGAAGAACTGAAGAAGAGGTAAAAAAGAGCTAAAGAAGAGCTAGAAAAAGAACTGAAGAAGAGCTGAAGAAGAGCTGAAGAAGAGCTAAAGAAGAGCTGAAGAAGAGCTGAAGAAGAGCTAAAGAAGAACTGAAGAAGAGCTAAAGAAAAGCTAAAGAAGAGCTAAAAAAAGAACTGAAGAAGATCTGAAGAAGAGCTAAAGAAGAACTGAAGAAGAGCTGAAGAAGAACTGAAGAAAAGCTAAAGAAGAACTGAAGAAAAGCTGAAGAAGAACTGAAGAAGAGCAAAAGAAGAACTGAAGAAGAGCTAAAGAAGAGCTGAAGAAGAGCTAAGAAGAGCTGAAGAAAAGCTAAAGAAGAGCTAAAGAAGAGCTGAAGAAGAACTGAAGAAGAGCTAAAGAAGAACTGAAGAAGAGCTGAAGAAGATCTGAAGAAGAGCTAAAGAAGAACTGAAGAAGATCTGAAGAAGAACTGAAGAAAAGCTAAAGAAGAACTGAAGAAGATCTGAAGAAGAACTGAAGAAAAGCTAAAGAAGAACTGAAGAAGAGCTGAAGAAGAACTGAAGAAGAGCTAAAGAAGAACTGAAGAAGAGCTAAAGAAGAGCTGAAGAAGAGCTAAAGAAGAGCTAAAGAAGAACTGAAGAAGAGCTGAAGAAGATCTGAAGAAGAGCTAAAGAAGAACTGAAGAAGATCTGAAGAAGAACTGAAGAAAAGCTAAAGAAGAACTGAAGAAGATCTGAAGAAAAGCTAAAGAAGAACTGAAGAAGAGCTGAAGAAGAACTGAAGAAGAGCTAAAGAAGAACTGAAGAAGAGCTAAAGAAGAGCTGAAGAAGAGCTAAAGAAGAGCTAAGAAGAACTGAAGAAGATCTGAAGAAGAACTGAAGAAGAGCTAAAGAAGAACTGAAGAAGAGCTGAAGAAGATCTGAAGAAGAGCTAAAGAAGAACTGAAGAAGATCTGAAGAAGAACTGAAGAAAAGCTAAGAAGAACTGAAGAAGATCTGAAGAAGAACTGAAGAAAAGCTAAAGAAGAACTGAAGAAGAGCTGAAGAAGAACTGAAGAAGAGCTAAAGAAGAACTGAAGAAGAGCTAAAGAAGAGCTGAAGAAGAGCTAAAGAAGAGCTGAAGAAAAGCTAAAGAAGAGCTAAAGAAGAGCTGAAGAAGAACTGAAGAAGAGCTAAAGAAGAGCTGAAGAAGAGCTGAAGAAGAACTGAAGAAGAGCTAAAGAAGAACTGAAGAAGAGCTAAAGAAGAGCTAAAGAAGAGCTGAAGAAGAACTGAAGAAGAGCTAAAGAAGAACTGAAGAAGATCTGAAGAAGAACTGAAGAAGAGCTAAAGAAGAACTGAAGAAGAGCTGAAGAAGATCTGAAGAAGAGCTAAAGAAGAACTGAAGAAGATCTGAAGAAGAACTGAAGAAAAGCTAACCAAGAACTGAAGAAGAGCTGAAGAAGAACTGAAGAAAAGCTAAAGAAGAACTGAAGAAGAGCTGAAGAAGAGCTGAAGAAGAGCTGAAGAAGAGCTAATGAAGAGCTAAAGAAGAGCTAAAAAAAGAACTGAAGAAGAGCTGAAGAAGAGCTAAAGAAGAGCTGAAGAAGAGCTGAAGAAGAGCTAAAGAAGAACTGAAGAAGAGCTAAAGAAAAGCTAAACAAGAGCTAAAAAAAGAACTGAAGAAGAGCTGAAGAAGAGCTGAAGAAGAGCTGAAGAAGAGCTAAAGAAGAACTGAAGAAGAGCTGAAGAAGAGCTAAAGAAGAGCTGAAGAAGAGCTAAAGAAGAGCTAAAAAAAGAACTGAAGAAGAGCTGAAGAAGAGCTAAAGAAGAGCTGAAGAAGAGCTAAAGAAGAGCTAAAAAAAGAACTGAAGAAGAGCTGAAGAAGAGCTAAAGAAGAGCTGAAGAAGAGCTGAAGAAGAGCTAAAGAAGAACTGAAGAAGAGGTAAAAAGAGCTAAAGAAGAGCTAGAAAAAGAACTGAAGAAGAGCTGAAGAAGAGCTGAAGAAGAGCTAAAGAAGAGCTGAAGAAGAGCTGAAGAAGAGCTAAAGAAGAACTGAAGAAGAGCTAAAGAAAAGCTAAAGAAGAGCTAAAAAAAGAACTGAAGAAGATCTGAAGAAGAGCTAAAGAAGAGCTGAAGAAGAGCTGAAGAAGAGCTAAAGAAGAGCTGAAGAAGAGCTGAAGAAGAGCTAAAGAAGAGCTAAAGAAGAACTGAAGAAGAATGAAGAAAAGCTAAAGAAGAGCTAAAGAAGAGCTAAAGAAGAGCTGAAGAAGAGCTGAAGAAGAGCTAAAGAAGAACTGAAGAAGAGCTAAAGAAGAACTGAAGAAGAGCTAAAGAAGAGCTGAAGAAGAACTGAAGAAGAGCTGAAGAAGAACTGAAGAAGATCTGAAGAAGAACTGAAGAAAAGCTAAAGAAGAACTGAAGAAGAGCTGAAGAAGAACTGAAGAAAGCTAAGAAGAACTGAAGAAGAGCTGAAGAAGAACTGAAGAAAAGCTAAAGAAGAACTGAAGAAGAGCTGAAGAAGAACTGAAGAAGATCTGAAGAAGATCTGAAGAAGAGCTAAAGAAGAACTGAAGAAGATCTGAAGAAGATCTGAGAAGAGCTAAAGAAGAACTGAAGAAGATCTGAAGAAGAACTGAAGAAAAGCTAAAGAAGAACTGAAGAAGAGCTGAAGAAGAACTGAAGAAAAGCTAAAGAAGAACTGAAGAAGAGCTGAAGAAGAACTGAAGAAAAGCTAAAGAAGAACTGAAGAAGAGCTAAAGAAGAACTGAAGAAGATCTGAAGAAGAACTGAAGAAAAGCTAAAGAAGAACTGAAGAAGAGCTGAAGAAGAACTGAAGAAGATCTGAAGAAGATCTGAAGAAGAGCTAAAGAAGAACTGAAGAAGAGCTAAAGAAGAACTGAAGAAGAGCTAAAGAAGAGCTAAAGAAGAGCTGAAGAAGAACTGAAGAAGAGCTAAAGAAGAACTGAAGAAGAGCTGAAGAAGAACTGAAGAAGAGCTAAAGAAGAACTGAAGAAGAGCTGAAGAAGAACTGAAGAAAAGCTAAAGAAGAACTGAAGAAGAGCTGAAGAAGAACTGAAGAAAAGCTAAAGAAGAACTGAAGAAGATCTGAAGAAGAACTGAAGAAGAGCTAAAGAAGAACTGAAGAAGAGCTAAGAAGAACTGAAGAAGAGCTAAAGAAGATCTGAAGAAGAGCTAAAGAAGAACTGAAGAAGATCTGAAGAAGAACTGAAGAAAAGCTAAAGAAGAACTGAAGAAGAGCTGAAGAAGAACTGAAGAAGAGCTAAAGAAGAACTGAAGAAGAGCTAAAGAAGAGCTGAAGAAGAGCTAAAGAAGAACTGAAGAAGAGCTAAAGAAGAGCTAAAGAAGAGCTGAAGAAGAACTGAAGAAGAGCTAAAGAAGATCTGAAGAAGAGCTGAAGAAGAACTGAAGAAGAGCTAAAGAAGAACTGAAGAAGAGCTAAAGAAGAGCTAAAGAAGAGCTGAAGAAGAACTGAAGAAGAGCTAAAGAAGAACTGAAGAAGATCTGAAGAAGAACTGAAGAAGAGCTAAAGAAGAACTGAAGAAGAGCTGAAGAAGATCTGAAGAAGAGCTAAAGAAGAACTGAAGAAGATCTGAAGAAAAACTGAAGAAAAGCTAAAGAAGAACTGAAGAAGAGCTGAAGAAGAACTGAAGAAGAGCTAAAGAAGAACTGAAGAAGAGCTAAAGAAGAGCTGAAGAAGAGCTAAAGAAGAGCTAAAGAAGAACTGAAGAAGAGCTGAAGACGATCTGAAGAAGAGCTAAAGAAGAACTGAAGAAGATCTGAAGAAGAACTGAAGAAAAGCTAAAGAAGAACTGAAGAAGATCTGAAGAAGAACTGAAGAAAAGCTAAAGAAGAACTGAAGAAGAGCTGAAGAAGAACTGAAGAAGAGCTAAAGAAGAACTGAAGAAGAGCTAAAGAAGAGCTGAAGAAGAGCTAAAGAAGAGCTAAAGAAGAACTGAAGAAGATCTGAAGAAGAACTGAAGAAGAGCTAAAGAAGAACTGAAGAAGAGCTGAAGAAGATCTGAAGAAGAGCTAAAGAAGAACTGAAGAAGATCTGAAGAAGAACTGAAGAAAAGCTAAAGAAGAACTGAAGAAGATCTGAAGAAGAACTGAAGAAAAGCTAAAGAAGAACTGAAGAAGAGCTGAAGAAGAACTGAAGAAGAGCTAAAGAAGAACTGAAGAAGAGCTAAAGAAGAGCTGAAGAAGAGCTAAAGAAGAGCTGAAGAAAAGCTAAAGAAGAGCTAAAGAAGAGCTGAAGAAGAACTGAAGAAGAGCTAAAGAAGATCTGAAGAAGAGCTGAAGAAGAACTGAAGAAGAGCTAAAGAAGAACTGAAGAAGAGCTAAAGAAGAGCTAAAGAAGAGCTGAAGAAGAACTGAAGAAGAGCTAAAGAAGAACTGAAGAAGATCTGAAGAAGAACTGAAGAAGAGCTAAAGAAGAACTGAAGAAGAGCTGAAGAAGATCTGAAGAAGAGCTAAAGAAGAACTGAAGAAGATCTGAAGAAGAACTGAAGAAAAGCTAAAGAAGAACTGAAGAAGAGCTGAAGAAGAACTGAAGAAAAGCTAAAGAAGAACTGAAGAAGAGCTGAAGAAGAACTGAAGAAAAGCTAAAGAAGAACTGAAGAAGAGCTGAAGAAGAACTGAAGAAGATCTGAAGAAGAACTGAAGAAAAGCTAAAGAAGAACTGAAGAAGAGCTGAAGAAGAACTGAAGAAAAGCTAAAGAAGAACTGAAGAAGAGCTGAAGAAGAACTGAAGAAGATCTGAAGAAGATCTGAAGAAGAGCTAAAGAAGAACTGAAGAAGAGCTAAAGAAGAACTGAAGAAGAGCTAAAGAAGAGCTAAAGAAGAGCTGAAGAAGAACTGAAGAAGAGCTAAAGAAGAACTGAAGAAGAGCTGAAGAAGAACTGAAGAAGAGCTAAAGAAGAACTGAAGAAGAGCTAAAGAAGAACTGAAGAAGATCTGAAGAAGAACTGAAGAAAAGCTAAAGAAGAACTGAAGAAGAGCTGAAGAAGAACTGAAGAAAAGCTAAAGAAGAACTGAAGAAGAGCTGAAGAAGAACTGAAGAAGAGCTGAAGAAGAACTGAAGAAGAGCTAAAGAAGAACTGAAGAAGAGCTGAAGAAGAACTGAAGAAAAGCTAAAGAAGAACTGAAGAAGAGCTGAAGAAGAACTGAAGAAGAGCTGAAGAAGAACTGAAGAAGAGCTAAAGAAGAACTGAAGAAGAGCTAAAGAAGAGCTAAAGAAGAGCTGAAGAAGAACTGAAGAAGAGCTAAAGAAGAACTGAAGAAGAGCTGAAGAAGAACTGAAGAAGAGCTAAAGAAGAGCTGAAGAAGAACTGAAGAAGAGCTAAAGAAGAACTGAAGAAGAGCTGAAGAAGAACTGAAGAAGAGCTAAAGAAGAACTGAAGAAGAGCTAAAGAAGAACTGAAGAAGATCTGAAGAAGAACTGAAGAAAAGCTAAAGAAGAACTGAAGAAGAGCTGAAGAAGAACTGAAGAAGAGCTGAAGAAGAACTGAAGAAGAGCTAAAGAAGAACTGAAGAAGAGCTGAAGAAGAACTGAAGAAAAGCTAAAGAAGAACTGAAGAAGAGCTGAAGAAGAACTGAAGAAGAGCTGAAGAAGAACTGAAGAAAAGCTAAAGAAGAACTGAAGAAGAGCTGAAGAAGAACTGAAGAAAAGCTAAAGAAGAACTGAAGAAGAGCTGAAGAAGAACTGAAGAAGAGCTAAAGAAGAACTGAAGAAGAGCTGAAGAAGAACTGAAGAAGAGCTAAAGAAGAACTGAAGAAGAGCTAAAGAAGAACTGAATAAGATCTGAAGAAGAACTGAAGAAAAGCTAAAGAAGAACTGAAGAAGAGCTGAAGAAGAACTGAAGAAAAGCTAAAGAAGAACTGAAGAAGAGCTGAAGAAGAACTGAAGAAGAGCTGAAGAAGAACTGAAGAAGAGCTAAAGAAGAACTGAAGAAGAGCTGAAGAAGAACTGAAGAAAAGCTAAAGAAGAACTGAAGAAGAGCTGAAGAAGAACTGAAGAAGAGCTAAAGAAGAACTGAAGAAGAGCTGAAGAAGAACTGAAGAAGAGCTGAAGAAGAACTGAAGAAGAGCTAAAGAAGAACTGAAGAAGAGCTAAAGAAGAACTGAAGAAGAGCTGAAGAAGAACTGAAGAAAAGCTAAAGAAGAACTGAAGAAGAGCTGAAGAAGAACTGAAGAAAAGCTAAAGAAGAACTGAAGAAGAGCTGAAGAAGAGCTAAGAAAAACTGAAGAAGAGCTGAAGAAGAACTGAAGAAGATCTGAAGAAGAGCTAAAGAAGAACTGAAGAAGAGCTGAAGAAGAACTGAAGAAGAGCTGAAGAAGAACTGAAGAAGAGCTGAAGAAGAACTGAAGAAGAGCTAAAGAAGAGCTGAAGAAGAGCTGAAGAAGAACTGAAGAAGAGCTGAAGAAGAACTGAAGAAGAGCTGAAGAAGAGCTGAAGAAGAGCTAAAGAAGAGCTGAAGAAGAGCTAAAGAACTGAAGAAGAGCTGAAGAAGAACTGAAGAAGAGCTGAAGAAGAACTGAAGAAGATCTGAAGAAGAGCTAAAGAAGAACTGAAGAAGAGCTGAAGAAGAACTGAAGAAGAGCTGAAGAACTGAAGAAGAGCTGAAGAAGAGCTAAAGAAAAACTGAAGAAGAGCTGAAGAAGAACTGAAGAAGATCTGAAGAAGAGCTAAAGAAGAACTGAAGAAGAGCTAAAGAAAAACTGAAGAAGAGCTGAAGAACTGAAGAAGAGCTGAAGAAGAGCTAAAGAAAAACTGAAGAAGAGCTGAAGAAGAACTGAAGAAGAGCTGAAGAAGAGCTAAAGAAGAACTGAAGAAGAGCTGAAGAAGAACTGAAGAAGAACTGAAGAAGAGCTAAAGAAGAACTGAAGAAGAGCTGAAGAAGAACTGAAGAAGAGCTGAAGAAGAGCTGAAGAAGAGCTGAAGAAGAGCTAAAGAAAAACTGAAGAAGAGCTGAAGAAGAACTGAAGAAGAGCTGAAGAAGAGCTAAAGAAGAACTGAAGAAGAGCTGAAGAAGAACTGAAGAAGAGCTGAAGAAGAACTGAAGAAGAGCTAAAGAAGAACTGAAGAAGAGCTGAAGAAGAACTGAAGAAGAGCTGAAGAAGAACTGAAGAAGAGCTGAAGAAGAGCTAAAGAAGAACTGAAGAAGAGCTGAAGAAGAACTGAAGAAGAGCTGAAGAAGAACTGAAGAAGATCTGAAGAAGAACTGAAGAAGAGCTAAAGAAGAACTGAAGAAGAGCTGAAGAAGAACTGAAGAAGAGCTAAAGAAGAACTGAAGAAGATCTGAAGAAGAACTGAAGAAGAGCTAAAGAAGAACTGAAGAAGAGCTGAAGAAGAACTGAAGAAGAGCTGAAGAAGAACTGAAGAAGAGCTGAAGAAGAGCTGAAGAAGAGCTAAAGAAGAGCTGAAGAAGAGCTAAAGAACTGAAGAAGAGCTGAAGAAGAGCTAAAGAAGAACTGAAGAAGAGCTGAAGAAGAACTGAAGAAGAGCTGAAGAAGAACTGAAGAAGAGCTGAAGAAGAACTGAAGAAGATCTGAAGAAGAACTGAAGAAGAGCTAAAGAAGAACTGAAGAAGAGCTGAAGAAGAACTGAAGAAGAGCTAAAGAAGAACTGAAGAAGATCTGAAGAAGAACTGAAGAAGAGCTAAAGAAGAACTGAAGAAGAGCTGAAGAAGAACTGAAGAAGAGCTGAAGAAGAACTGAAGAAGAGCTGAAGAAGAGCTGAAGAAGAGCTAAAGAAGAGCTGAAGAAGAGCTAAAGAACTGAAGAAGAACTGAAGAAGAGCTAAAGAAGAACTGAAGAAGAGCTGAAGAAGAACTGAAGAAGAGCTAAAGAAGAACTGAAGAAGAGCTAAAGAAGAACTGAAGAAGAGCTGAAGAAGAACTGAAGAAGATCTGAAGAAGAACTGAAGAAGAGCTAAAGAAGAACTGAAGAAGAGCTGAAGAAGAACTGAAGAAGAGCTAAAGAAGAACTGAAGAAGATCTGAAGAAGAGCTGAAGAAGAGCTGAAGAAGAACTGAAGAAAAGCTAAAGAAGAACTGAAGAAGAGCTGAAGAAGAACTGAAGAAAAGCTAAAGAAGAACTGAAGAAGAGCTGAAGAAGAACTGAAGAAGAGCTAAAGAAGAACTGAAGAAGAGCTGAAAAAGAACTGAAGAAAAGCTAAAGAACTGAAGAAGAGCTGAAGAAGAACTGAAGAAGAGCTGAAGAAGAACTGAAGAAGAGCTGAAGAAGAACTGAAGAAGAGCTAAAGAAGAACTGAAGAAGAGCTAAAGAAGAACTGAAGAAGATCTGAAGAAGAACTGAAGAAAAGCTAAAGAAGAACTGAAGAAGAGCTGAAAAAGAACTGAAGAAAAGCTAAAGAAGAACTGAAGAAGAGCTGAAGAAGAACTGAAGAAGATCTGAAGAAGATCTGAAGAAGAGCTAAAGAAGAACTGAAGAAGAGCTAAAGAAGAACTGAAGAAGAGCTAAAGAAGAGCTAAAGAAGAGCTGAAGAAGAACTGAAGAAGAACTGAAGAAGAGCTAAAAAAGAGCTGAAGAAGAGCTAAAGAAGAACTGAAGAAGAGCTGAAGAAGAACTGAAGAAGATCTGAAGAAGAGCTGAAGAAGAGCTAAAGAAGAACTGAAGAAGAGCTAAAGAACTGAAGAAGAGCTGAAGAAGAACTGAAGAAGAGCTGAAGAAGAACTGAAGAAGAGCTGAAGAAGAACTGAAGAAGAGCTAAAGAAGAACTGAAGAAGTGCTGAAGAAGAGCTGAAGAAGAGCTGAAGAAGAACTGAAGAAGAGCTGAAGAAAAGCTAAAGAAGAGCTAAAGAAGAGCTGAAGAAGAACTGAAGAAGAGCTAAAGAAGATCTGAAGAAGAGCTAAAGAAGAACTGAAGAAGAGCTGAAGAAGAACTGAAGAAGAGCTGAAAATGAGCTGAAGAAGAGCTAAAGAAGAACTGAAGAAGAGCTAAAGAAGAACTGAAGAAGAGCTGAAGAAGAACTGAAGAAGAGCTGAAGAAGAACTGAAGAAGAGCTGAAGAAGAGCTAAAGAAAAACTGAAGAAGAGCTGAAGAAGAGCTGAAGAAGAGCTAAAGAAAAACTGAAGAAGAGCTGAAGAAGAACTGAAGAAGATCTGAAGAAGAGCTAAAGAAGAACTGAAGAAGAGCTGAAGAAGAACTGAAGAAGAGCTGAAGAAGAACTGAAGAAGAGCTGAAGAAGAGCTGAAGAAGAGCTAAAGAAGAACTGAAGAAGAGCTAAAGAAGAACTGAAGAAGAGCTGAAGAAGAACTGAAGAAGATCTGAAGAAGAGCTGAAGAAGAGCTAAAGAAGAACTGAAGAAGAGCTAAAGAAGAACTGAAGAAGAGCTGAAGAAGAGCTAAAGAAGAACTGAAGAAGAGCTAAAGAAAAACTGAAGAAGAGCTGAAGAAGAACTGAAGAAGAGCTGAAGAAGAGCTGAAGAAGAGCTGAAGAAGAGCTGAAGAAGAGCTGAAGAAGAGCTGAAGAAGAGCTAAAGAAAAACTGAAGAAGAGCTGAAGAAGAACTGAAGAAGAGCTGAAGAAGAGCTAAAGAAGAACTGAAGAAGAGCTAAAGAAGAACTGAAGAAGAGCTGAAGAAGAACTGAAGAAGAGCTGAAGAAGAACTGAAGAAGAGCTGAAGAAGAGCTAAAGAAGAACTGAAGAAGAGCTGAAGAAGAACTGAAGAAGAGCTGAAGAAGAACTGAAGAAGATCTGAAGAAGAACTGAAGAAGAGCTAAAGAAGAACTGAAGAAGAGCTGAAGAAGAGCTGAAGAAGAGCTAAAGAAGAACTGAAGAAGAACTGAAGAAGATCTGAAGAAGATCTGAAGAAGAGCTAAAGAAGAACTGAAGAAGAGCTAAAGAACTGAAGAAGAGCTGAAGAAGAACTGAAGAAGAGCTGAAGAAGAGCTAAAGAAGAACTGAAGAAGAGCTGAAGAAGAACTGAAGAAGATCTGAAGAAGAGCTAAAGAAGAACTGAAGAAGAGCTAAAGAAGAACTGAAGAAGAGCTGAAGAAGAGCTAAAGAAGAGCTGAAGAAGAACTGAAGAAGAGCTAAAGAAGAACTGAAGAAGAGCTGAAGAAGAACTGAAGAAGAGCTGAAGAAGAGCTGAAGAAGAGCTGAAGAAGAGCTGAAGAAGAGCTAAAGAAAAACTGAAGAAGAGCTGAAGAAGAACTGAAGAAGAGCTGAAGAAGAGCTGAAGAAGAGCTAAAGAAGAACTGAAGAAGAGCTAAAGAAGAACTGAAGAAGAGCTGAAGAAGAGCTAAAGAAGAGCTGAAGAAGAACTGAAGAAGAGCTGAAGAAGAGCTAAAGAAGAACTGAAGAAGAGCTGAAGAAGAACTGAAGAAGAGCTGAAGAAGAACTGAAGAAGATCTGAAGAAGAACTGAAGAAGAGCTAAAGAAGAACTGAAGAAGAGCTGAAGAAGAGCTGAAGAAGAGCTGAAGAAGAGCTAAAGTAGAACTGAAGAAGAGCTGAAGAAGAACTGAAGAAGAGCTGAAGAAGAGCTAAAGAAGAGCTGAAGAAGAACTGAAGAAGAGCTGAAGAAGAGCTGAAGAAGAGCTGAAGAAGAACTGAAGAAGAGCTAAAGAAGAACTGAAGAAGAGCTGAAGAAGAGCTGAAGAAGAGCTGAAGAAGAGCTAAAGTAGAACTGAAGAAGAGCTGAAGAAGTACTGAAGAAGAGCTGAAGAAGAGCTAAAGAAGAGCTAAAGAAGAACTGAAGAAGAGCTGAAGAAGAACTGAAGAAGATCTGAAGAAGAACTGAAGAAGAGCTAAAGAAGAACTGAAGAAGAACTGAAGAAGAGCTGAAGAAGAGCTAAAGAAGAGCTAAAGAAGAACTGAAGAAGAGCTGAAGAAGAACTGAAGAAGAGCTGAAGAAGAACTGAAGAAGAGCTGAAGAAGAACTGAAGAAGAGCTAAAGAAGAACTGAAGAAGAGCTAAAGAAGAACTGAAGAAGATCTGAAGAAGAACTGAAGAAAAGCTAAAGAAGAACTGAAGAAGAGCTGAAAAAGAACTGAAGAAAAGCTAAAGAAGAACTGAAGAAGAGCTGAAGAAGAACTGAAGAAGATCTGAAGAAGATCTGAAGAAGAGCTAAAGAAGAACTGAAGAAGAGCTAAAGAAGAACTGAAGAAGAGCTAAAGAAGAGCTAAAGAAGAGCTGAAGAAGAACTGAAGAAGAACTGAAGAAGAGCTAAAAAAAGAGCTAAAGAAGAGCTAAAGAAGAACTGAAGAAGAGCTGAAGAAGAACTGAAGAAGATCTGAAGAAGAGCTGAAGAAGAGCTAAAGAAGAACTGAAGAAGAGCTAAAGAACTGAAGAAGAGCTGAAGAAGAACTGAAGAAGAGCTGAAGAAGAACTGAAGAAGAGCTGAAGAAGAACTGAAGAAGAGCTAAAGAAGAACTGAAGAAGTGCTGAAGAAGAGCTGAAGAAGAGCTGAAGAAGAACTGAAGAAGAGCTGAAGAAAAGCTAAAGAAGAGCTAAAGAAGAGCTGAAGAAGAACTGAAGAAGAGCTAAAGAAGATCTGAAGAAGAGCTAAAGAAGAACTGAAGAAGAGCTGAAGAAGAACTGAAGAAGAGCTGAAGAAGAGCTGAAGAAGAGCTAAAGAAGAACTGAAGAAGAGCTAAAGAAGAACTGAAGAAGAGCTGAAGAAGAACTGAAGAAGAGCTGAAGAAGAACTGAAGAAGAGCTGAAGAAGAGCTAAAGAAAAACTGAAGAAGAGCTGAAGAAGAGCTGAAGAAGAGCTAAAGAAAAACTGAAGAAGAGCTGAAGAAGAACTGAAGAAGATCTGAAGAAGAGCTAAAGAAGAACTGAAGAAGAGCTGAAGAAGAACTGAAGAAGAGCTGAAGAAGAACTGAAGAAGAGCTGAAGAAGAGCTGAAGAAGAGCTAAAGAAGAACTGAAGAAGAGCTAAAGAAAACTGAAGAAGAGCTGAAGAAGAACTGAAGAAGATCTGAAGAAGAGCTGAAGAAGAGCTAAAGAAGAACTGAAGAAGAGCTAAAGAAGAGCTGAAGAAGAGCTGAAGAAGAGCTAAAGAAAAACTGAAGAAGAGCTGAAGAAGAACTGAAGAAGATCTGAAGAAGAGCTAAAGGTGAACTGAAGAAGAGCTAAAGAAAAACTGAAGAAGAGCTGAAGAAGAACTGAAGAAGAGCTGAAGAAGAGCTGAAGAAGAGCTGAAGAAGAGCTGAAGAAGAGCTGAAGAAGAGCTGAAGAAGAGCTGAAGAAGAGCTAAAGAAAAACTGAAGAAGAGCTGAAGAAGAACTGAAGAAGAGCTGAAGAAGAGCTAAAGAAGAACTGAAGAAGAGCTAAAGAAGAACTGAAGAAGAGCTGAAGAAGAACTGAAGAAGAGCTGAAGAAGAACTGAAGAAGAGCTGAAGAAGAGCTAAAGAAGAACTGAAGAAGAGCTGAAGAAGAACTGAAGAAGAGCTGAAGAAGAACTGAAGAAGATCTGAAGAAGAACTGAAGAAGAGCTAAAGAAGAACTGAAGAAGAGCTGAAGAAGAGCTGAAGAAGAGCTAAAGAAGAACTGAAGAAGAACTGAAGAAGATCTGAAGAAGATCTGAAGAAGAGCTAAAGAAGAACTGAAGAAGAGCTAAAGAACTGAAGAAGAGCTGAAGAAGAACTGAAGAAGAGCTGAAGAAGAGCTAAAGAAGAACTGAAGAAGAGCTGAAGAAGAACTGAAGAAGATCTGAAGAAGAGCTAAAGAAGAACTGAAGAAGAGCTAAAGAAGAACTGAAGAAGAGCTGAAGAAGAGCTAAAGAAGAGCTGAAGAAGAACTGAAGAAGAGCTAAAGAAGAACTGAAGAAGAGCTGAAGAAGAACTGAAGAAGAGCTGAAGAAGAGCTGAAGAAGAGCTGAAGAAGAGCTGAAGAAGAGCTAAAGAAAAACTGAAGAAGAGCTGAAGAAGAACTGAAGAACAGCTGAAGAAGAGCTGAAGAAGAGCTAAAGAAGAACTGAAGAAGAGCTAAAGAAGAACTGAAGAAGAGCTGAAGAAGAGCTAAAGAAGAGCTGAAGAAGAACTGAAGAAGAGCTGAAGAAGAGCTAAAGAAGAACTGAAGAAGAGCTGAAGAAGAACTGAAGAAGAGCTGAAGAAGAACTGAAGAAGATCTGAAGAAGAACTGAAGAAGAGCTAAAGGAGAACTGAAGAAGAGCTGAAGAAGAGCTGAAGAAGAGCTGAAGAAGAGCTAAAGTAGAACTGAAGAAGAGCTGAAGAAGAACTGAAGAAGAGCTGAAGAAGAGCTAAAGAAGAGCTGAAGAAGAACTGAAGAAGAGCTGAAGAAGAGCTGAAGAAGAGCTGAAGAAGAACTGAAGAAGAGCTAAAGAAGAACTGAAGAAGAGCTGAAGAAGAGCTGAAGAAGAGCTAAAGTAGAACTGAAGAAGAGCTGAAGAAGAACTGAAGAAGAGCTGAAGAAGAGCTAAAGAAGAGCTAAAGAAGAACTGAAGAAGAGCTGAAGAAGAACTGAAGAAGATCTGAAGAAGAACTGAAGAAGAGCTAAAGAAGAACTGAAGAAGAACTGAAGAAGAGCTGAAGAAGAGCTAAAGAAGAGCTAAAGAAGAACTGAAGAAGAGCTGAAGAAGAACTGAAGAAGAGCTGAAGAAGAACTGAAGAAGAGCTAAAGAAGAACTGAAGAAGAACTGAAGAAGAGCTGAAGAAGAGCTAAAGAAGAGCTAAAGAAGAACTGAAGAAGAGCTAAAGAAGAGCTGAAGAAGAACTGAAGAAGAGCTGAAGAAGAGCTAAAGAAGAACTGAAGAAGAGCTGAAGAAGAACTGAAGAAGAGCTGAAGAAGAACTGAAGAAGATCTGAAGAAGAACTGAAGAAGAGCTAAAGAAGAACTGAAGAAGAGCTGAAGAAGAGCTAAAGTAGAACTGAAGAAGAGCTGAAGAAGAACTGAAGAAGAGCTGAAGAAGAGCTAAAGAAGAGCTGAAGAAGAACTGAAGAAGAGCTGAAGAAGAACTGAAGAAGATCTGAAGAAGAACTGAAGAAGAGCTAAAGAAGAACTGAAGAAGAGCTGAAGAAGAGCTGAAGAAGAGCTGAAGAAGAGCTAAAGTAGAACTGAAGAAGAGCTGAAGAAGAACTGAAGAAGAGCTGAAGAAGAGCTAAAGAAGAGCTAAAGAAGAACTGAAGAAGAGCTGAAGAAGAGCTGAAGAAGAGCTAAAGAAGAAATGAAGAAGAGCTGAAGAAGAACTAAAGAAGAGCTGAAGAAGAACTGAAGAAGAGCTGAAGAAGAGCTAAAGAAGAACTGAAGAAGAGCTGAAGAAGAGCTAAAGAAGAGCTGAAGAAGAACTGAAGAAGAGCTGAAGAAGAGCTAAAGAAGAACTGAAGAAGAGCTGAAGAAGAACTGAAGAAGAGCTGAAGAAGAACTGAAGAAGATCTGAAGAAGAACTGAAGAAGAGCTAAAGAAGAACTGAAGAAGAGCTGAAGAAGAGCTGAAGAAGAGCTGAAGAAGAGCTAAAGAAGAACTGAAGAAGAGCTGAAGAAGAACTGAAGAAGAGCTGAAGAAGAGCTAAAGTAGAGATAAGGAAGAACTGAAGAAGAGCTGAAGAAGAGCTAAAGTAGAGATAAGGAAGATCTGAAGAAGAACTGAAGAAGAGCTAAAGAAGAACTGAAGAAGAGCTAAAGAAGAACTGAAGAAGAGCTGAAGAAGAACTGAAGAAGAGCTGAAGAAGAGCTAAAGAAGAACTGAAGAAGAGCTGAAGAAGAGCTAAAGAAGAGCTGAAGAAGAACTGAAGAAGAGCTGAAGAAGAGCTAAAGAAGAACTGAAGAAGAGCTGAAGAAGAACTGAAGAAGAGCTGAAGAAGAACTGAAGAAGAGCTGAAGAAGAACTGAAGAAGAGCTAAAGAAGAACTGAAGAAGAGCTGAAGAAGATCTGAAGAAGAACTGAAGAAGAGCTAAAGAAGAACTGAAGAAGAGCTGAAGAAGAGCTAAAGTAGAACTGAAGAAGAGCTAAAGAAGAACTGAAGAAGAGCTAAAGAAGAACTGAAGAAGAGCTGAAGAAGAACTGAAGAAGAACTGAAGAAGAACTGAAGAAGAGCTGAAGAAGAACTGAAGAAGAGCTGAAGAAGAGCTAAAGAAGAGCTGAAGAAGAACTGAAGAAGAGCTAAAGAAGAGCTAAAGAAGAACTGAAGAAGAGCTGAAGAAGAACTGAAGAAGAGCTAAAGAAGAACTGAAGAAGAGCTAAAGAAGAGCTAAAGAAGAGCTAAAGAAGAGCTGAAGAAGAACTGAAGAAGAGCTGAAGAAGAGCTAAAGAAGAACTGAAGAAGAGCTAAAGAAGAGCTGAAGAAGATCTGAAGAAGAACTGAAGAAGAGCTAAAGAAGAACTGAAGAAGAGCTGAAGAAGAGCTAAAGTAGAACTGAAGAAGAGCTAAAGAAGAACTGAAGAAGAGCTGAAGAAGAACTGAAGAAGAACTGAAGAAGAACTGAAGAAGAACTGAAGAAGAACTGAAGAAGAGCTGAAGAAGAACTGAAGAAGAGCTGAAGAAGAACTGAAGAAGAGCTAAAGAAGAACTGAAGAAGAGCTAAAGTAGAGATAAGGAAGAACTGAAGAACAGCTGAAGAAGAACTGAAGAAGAGCTGAAGAAGAACTGAAGAAGAGCTAAAGAAGAACTGAAGAAGAGCTGAAGAAGAGCTGAAGAAGAGCTAAAGAAGAACTGAAGAAGAGCTAAAGAAGAACTGAAGAAGAGCTAAAGAAGAACTGAAGAAGAGCTAAAGAAGAGCTGAAGAAGAGCTAAAGAAGAACTGAAGAAGAGCTGAAGAAGAACTGAAGAAGAACTGAAGAAGAACTGAAGAAGAGCTGAAGAAGAACTGAAGAAGAACTGAAGAAGAACTGAAGAAGAGCTGAAGAAGAACTGAAGAAGAACTGAAGAAGAACTGAAGAAGAACTGAAGAAGAACTGAAGAAGAGCTGAAGAAGAACTGAAGAAGAGCTGAAGAAGAACTGAAGAAGAGCTGAAGAAGAACTGAAGAAGAGCTGAAGAAGAACTGAAGAAGAACTGAAGAAGAACTGAAGAAGAACTGAAGAAGAACTGAAGAAGAGCTAAAGAAGAACTGAAGAAGAGCTAAAGAAGAACTGAAGAAGAACTGAAGAAGAACTGAAGAAGAGCTAAAGAAGAACTGAAGAAGAGCTGAAGAAGAACTGAAGAAGAACTGAAGAAGAACTGAAGAAGAACTGAAGAAGAGCTAAAGAAGAACTGAAGAAGAGCTGAAGAAGAACTGAAGAAGAACTGAAGAAGAACTGAAGAAGAGCTGAAGAAGAACTGAAGAAGAACTGAAGAAGAACTGAAGAAGAACTGAAGAAGAGCTGAAGAAGAACTGAAGAAGAGCTGAAGAAGAACTGAAGAAGAACTGAAGAAGAACTGAAGAAGAGCTAAAGAAGAACTGAAGAAGAGCTGAAGAAGAACTGAAGAAGAACTGAAGAAGAACTGAAGAAGAACTGAAGAAGAGCTAAAGAAGAACTGAAGAAGAGCTGAAGAAGAACTGAAGAAGAGCTGAAGAAGAACTGAAGAAGAACTGAAGAAGAACTGAAGAAGAGCTAAAGAAGAACTGAAGAAGAGCTAAAGAAGAATTGAAGAAGAGCTGAAGAAGAACTGAAGAAGAACTGAAGAAGAACTGAAGAAGAGCTGAAGAAGAACTGAAGAAGAGCTGAAGAAGAGCTAAAGTAGAGATAAGGAAGAACTGAAGAAGAGCTAAATAAGAGCTAAAGAAGAGCTAAAGAAGAGCTGAAGAAGAACTGAAGAAGAGCTGAAGAAGAGCTAAAGAAGAACTGAAGAAGAGCTAAAGAAGAGCTGAAGAAGAGCTAAAGAAGAACTGAAGAAGAGCTGAAGAAGAACTGAAGAAGAGCTGAAGAAGAACTGAAGAAGAGCTGAAGAAGAACTGAAGAAGAACTGAAGAAGAACTGAAGAAGAACTGAAGAAGAACTGAAGAAGAGCTAAAGAAGAACTGAAGAAGAGCTAAAGAAGAACTGAAGAAGAACTGAAGAAGAACTGAAGAAGAGCTAAAGAAGAACTGAAGAAGAGCTGAAGAAGAACTGAAGAAGAACTGAAGAAGAACTGAAGAAGAACTGAAGAAGAGCTAAAGAAGAACTGAAGAAGAGCTGAAGAAGAACTGAAGAAGAACTGAAGAAGAACTGAAGAAGAGCTGAAGAAGAACTGAAGAAGAACTGAAGAAGAACTGAAGAAGAACTGAAGAAGAGCTGAAGAAGAACTGAAGAAGAGCTGAAGAAGAACTGAAGAAGAACTGAAGAAGAACTGAAGAAGAGCTAAAGAAGAACTGAAGAAGAGCTGAAGAAGAACTGAAGAAGAACTGAAGAAGAACTGAAGAAGAACTGAAGAAGAACTGAAGAAGAGCTAAAGAAGAACTGAAGAAGAGCTGAAGAAGAACTGAAGAAGAGCTGAAGAAGAACTGAAGAAGAACTGAAGAAGAACTGAAGAAGAGCTAAAGAAGAACTGAAGAAGAGCTAAAGAAGAATTGAAGAAGAGCTGAAGAAGAACTGAAGAAGAACTGAAGAAGAACTGAAGAAGAACTGAAGAAGAGCTGAAGAAGAGCTAAAGTAGAGATAAGGAAGAACTGAAGAAGAGCTAAATAAGAGCTAAAGAAGAGCTAAAGAAGAGCTGAAGAAGAACTGAAGAAGAGCTGAAGAAGAGCTAAAGAAGAACTGAAGAAGAGCTAAAGAAGAGCTGAAGAAGAGCTAAAGAAGAACTGAAGAAGAGCTGAAGAAGAACTGAAGAAGAACTGAAGAAGAACTGAAGAAGAACTGAAGAAGAGCTAAAGAAGAACTGAAGAAGAGCTGAAGAAGAACTGAAGAAGAACTGAAGAAGAACTGAAGAAGAGCTGAAGAAGAACTGAAGAAGAACTGCAGAAGAACTGAAGAAGAACTGAAGAAGAGCTGAAGAAGAACTGAAGAAGAGCTGAAGAAGAACTGAAGAAGAACTGAAGAAGAACTGAAGAAGAGCTAAAGAAGAACTGAAGAAGAGCTGAAGAAGAACTGAAGAAGAACTGAAGAAGAACTGAAGAAGAACTGAAGAAGAACTGAAGAAGAGCTAAAGAAGAACTGAAGAAGAGCTGAAGAAGAACTGAAGAAGAGCTGAAGAAGAACTGAAGAAGAACTGAAGAAGAACTGAAGAAGAGCTAAAGAAGAACTGAAGAAGAGCTAAAGAAGAATTGAAGAAGAGCTGAAGAAGAACTGAAGAAGAACTGAAGAAGAACTGAAGAAGAGCTGAAGAAGAACTGAAGAAGAGCTGAAGAAGAGCTAAAGTAGAGATAAGGAAGAACTGAAGAAGAGCTAAATAAGAGCTAAAGAAGAGCTAAAGAAGAGCTGAAGAAGAACTGAAGAAGAGCTGAAGAAGAGCTAAAGAAGAACTGAAGAAGAGCTAAAGAAGAGCTGAAGAAGAGCTAAAGAAGAACTGAAGAAGAGCTGAAGAAGAACTGAAGAAGAGCTGAAGAATTGCTAAAGAAGAGCTAAAGAAGAACTGAAGAAGAGCTAAAGAAGAACTGAAGAAGAGCTGAAGAAGAATTGAAGAAGAGCTGAAGAAGAACTGAAGAAGAGCTGAAGAAGAACTGAAGAAGAGCTAAAGAAGAGCTGAGGAAGAGCTAAAGAAGAGCTGAAGAAGAACTGAAGAAGAGCTAAAGAAGAGCTAAAGAAGAACTGAAGAAGAGCTAAAGAAGAGCTAAAGAAGAGCTGAAGAAGAACTGAAGAAGAACTGAAGAAGAGCTAAAGAAGAACTGAAGAAGAGCTGAAGAAGAACTGAAGAAGAGCTGAAGAAGAACTGAAGAAGAGCTAAAGAAGAGCTGAAGAAGAGCTGAAGAAGAGCTAAAGAAGAGCTGAAGAAGAGCTAAAGAAGAGCTAAAGAAGAACTGAGGAAGAGCTAAAGAAGAACTGAAGAAGAGCTAAAGAAGAGCTAAAGAAGAGCTGAAGAAGAGCTGAAGAAGAACTGAAGAAGAGCTAAAGAAGAACTGAAGAAGAGCTAAAGAAGAGCTAAAGAAGAGCTGAAGAAGAACTGAAGAAGAGCTAAAGAAGAGCTAAAGAAGAACTGAAGAAGAGCTGAAGAAGAACTGAAGAAGAGCTAAAGAAGAACTGAAGAAGAGCTAAAGAAGAGCTAAAGAAGAGCTAAAGAAGAGCTGAAGAAGAACTGAAGAAGAGCTGAAGAAGAGCTAAAGAAGAACTGAAGAAGAGCTAAAGAAGAGCTGAAGAAGAGCTAAAGAAGAACTGAAGAAGAACTGAAGAAGAGCTAAAGAAGAACTGAAGAAAAGCTAAAGAAGAGCTGAAGAAGAGCTGAAGAAGAGCTGAAGAAGAACTGAAGAAGAGCTGAAGAAGAGCTGAAGAAGAGCTAAAGAAGAGCTGAAGAAGAGCTAAAGAAGAACTGAAGAAGAACTGAAGAAGAGCTAAAGAAGAACTGAAGAAAAGCTAAAGAAGAGCTGAAGAAGAACTGAAGAAGAGCTGAAGAAGAGCTAAAGAAGAACTGAAGAAGAGCTAAAGAAGAGCTGAAGAAGAGCTAAAGAAGAACTGAAGAAGAACTGAAGAAGAGCTAAAGAAGAACTGAAGAAAAGCTAAAGAAGAGCTGAAGAAGAGCTAAAGAAGAACTGAAGAAGAGCTGAAGAAGAACTGAAGAAGAGCTAAAGAAGAACTGAAGAAGAGCTAAAGAAGAGCTAAAGAAGAGCTGAAGAAGAACTGAAGAAGAGCTGAAGAAGAACTGAAGAAGAACTGAAGAAGAGCTAAAGAAGAACTGAAGAAGAGCTAAAGAAGAACTGAAGAAGAACTGAAGAAGAACTGAAGAAGAGCTAAAGAAGAACTGAAGAAGAGCTGAAGAAGAACTGAAGAAGAACTGAAGAAGAGCTAAAGAAGAACTGAAGAAGAGCTGAAGAAGAACTGAAGAAGAACTGAAGAAGAGCTGAAGAAGAACTGAAGAAGAACTGAAGAAGAACTGAAGAAGAACTGAAGAAGAGCTGAAGAAGAACTGAAGAAGAGCTGAAGAAGAACTGAAGAAGAACTGAAGAAGAACTGAAGAAGAGCTAAAGAAGAACTGAAGAAGAGCTGAAGAAGAACTGAAGAAGAACTGAAGAAGAACTGAAGAAGAGCTAAAGAAGAACTGAAGAAGAGCTGAAGAAGAACTGAAGAAGAACTGAAGAAGAACTGAAGAAGAGCTGAAGAAGAACTGAAGAAGAACTGCAGAAGAACTGAAGAAGAACTGAAGAAGAGCTGAAGAAGAACTGAAGAAGAGCTGAAGAAGAACTGAAGAAGAACTGAAGAAGAACTGAAGAAGAGCTAAAGAAGAACTGAAGAAGAGCTGAAGAAGAACTGAAGAAGAACTGAAGAAGAACTGAAGAAGAACTGAAGAAGAACTGAAGAAGAGCTAAAGAAGAACTGAAGAAGAGCTGAAGAAGAACTGAAGAAGAGCTGAAGAAGAACTGAAGAAGAACTGAAGAAGAACTGAAGAAGAGCTAAAGAAGAACTGAAGAAGAGCTAAAGAAGAATTGAAGAAGAGCTGAAGAAGAACTGAAGAAGAACTGAAGAAGAACTGAAGAAGAGCTGAAGAAGAACTGAAGAAGAGCTGAAGAAGAGCTAAAGTAGAGATAAGGAAGAACTGAAGAAGAGCTAAATAAGAGCTAAAGAAGAGCTAAAGAAGAGCTGAAGAAGAACTGAAGAAGAGCTGAAGAAGAGCTAAAGAAGAACTGAAGAAGAGCTAAAGAAGAGCTGAAGAAGAGCTAAAGAAGAACTGAAGAAGAGCTGAAGAAGAACTGAAGAAGAGCTGAAGAATTGCTAAAGAAGAGCTAAAGAAGAACTGAAGAAGAGCTAAAGAAGAACTGAAGAAGAGCTGAAGAAGAATTGAAGAAGAGCTGAAGAAGAACTGAAGAAGAGCTGAAGAAGAACTGAAGAAGAGCTAAAGAAGAGCTGAGGAAGAGCTAAAGAAGAGCTGAAGAAGAACTGAAGAAGAGCTAAAGAAGAGCTAAAGAAGAACTGAAGAAGAGCTAAAGAAGAGCTAAAGAAGAGCTGAAGAAGAACTGAAGAAGAACTGAAGAAGAGCTAAAGAAGAACTGAAGAAGAGCTGAAGAAGAACTGAAGAAGAGCTGAAGAAGAACTGAAGAAGAGCTAAAGAAGAGCTGAAGAAGAGCTGAAGAAGAGCTAAAGAAGAGCTGAAGAAGAGCTAAAGAAGAGCTAAAGAAGAACTGAGGAAGAGCTAAAGAAGAACTGAAGAAGAGCTAAAGAAGAGCTAAAGAAGAGCTGAAGAAGAGCTGAAGAAGAACTGAAGAAGAGCTAAAGAAGAACTGAAGAAGAGCTAAAGAAGAGCTAAAGAAGAGCTGAAGAAGAACTGAAGAAGAGCTAAAGAAGAGCTAAAGAAGAACTGAAGAAGAGCTGAAGAAGAACTGAAGAAGAGCTAAAGAAGAACTGAAGAAGAGCTAAAGAAGAGCTAAAGAAGAGCTAAAGAAGAGCTGAAGAAGAACTGAAGAAGAGCTGAAGAAGAGCTAAAGAAGAACTGAAGAAGAGCTAAAGAAGAGCTGAAGAAGAGCTAAAGAAGAACTGAAGAAGAACTGAAGAAGAGCTAAAGAAGAACTGAAGAAAAGCTAAAGAAGAGCTGAAGAAGAGCTGAAGAAGAGCTGAAGAAGAACTGAAGAAGAGCTGAAGAAGAGCTGAAGAAGAGCTAAAGAAGAGCTGAAGAAGAGCTAAAGAAGAACTGAAGAAGAACTGAAGAAGAGCTAAAGAAGAACTGAAGAAAAGCTAAAGAAGAGCTGAAGAAGAACTGAAGAAGAGCTGAAGAAGAGCTAAAGAAGAACTGAAGAAGAGCTAAAGAAGAGCTGAAGAAGAGCTAAAGAAGAACTGAAGAAGAACTGAAGAAGAGCTAAAGAAGAACTGAAGAAAAGCTAAAGAAGAGCTGAAGAAGAGCTAAAGAAGAACTGAAGAAGAGCTGAAGAAGAACTGAAGAAGAGCTAAAGAAGAACTGAAGAAGAGCTAAAGAAGAGCTAAAGAAGAGCTGAAGAAGAACTGAAGAAGAGCTGAAGAAGAACTGAAGAAGAACTGAAGAAGAGCTAAAGAAGAACTGAAGAAGAGCTAAAGAAGAACTGAAGAAGAACTGAAGAAGAACTGAAGAAGAGCTAAAGAAGAACTGAAGAAGAGCTGAAGAAGAACTGAAGAAGAACTGAAGAAGAGCTAAAGAAGAACTGAAGAAGAGCTGAAGAAGAACTGAAGAAGAACTGAAGAAGAACTGAAGAAGAGCTGAAGAAGAACTGAAGAAGAACTGAAGAAGAACTGAAGAAGAACTGAAGAAGAGCTGAAGAAGAACTGAAGAAGAGCTGAAGAAGAACTGAAGAAGAACTGAAGAAGAACTGAAGAAGAGCTAAAGAAGAACTGAAGAAGAGCTGAAGAAGAACTGAAGAAGAACTGAAGAAGAACTGAAGAAGAACTGAAGAAGAACTGAAGAAGAGCTAAAGAAGAACTGAAGAAGAGCTGAAGAAGAACTGAAGAAGAGCTGAAGAAGAACTGAAGAAGAACTGAAGAAGAGCTAAAGAAGAACTGAAGAAGAGCTAAAGAAGAACTGAAGAAGAGCTGAAGAAGAGCTAAAGTAGAACTGAAGAAGAGCTAAAGAAGAACTGAAGAAGAGCTAAAGAAGAACTGAAGAAGAGCTGAAGAAGAACTGAAGAAGAACTGAAGAAGAACTGAAGAAGAGCTGAAGAAGAACTGAAGAAGAGCTGAAGAAGAGCTAAAGTAGAGATAAGGAAGAACTGAAGAAGAGCTAAATAAGAGCTAAAGAAGAGCTAAAGAAGAGCTGAAGAAGAACTGAAGAAGAGCTGAAGAAGAGCTAAAGAAGAACTGAAGAAGAGCTAAAGAAGAACTGAAGAAGAGCTAAAGAAGAACTGAAGAAGAGCTGAAGAAGAACTGAAGAAGAACTGAAGAAGAACTGAAGAAGAGCTGAAGAAGAACTGAAGAAGAGCTGAAGAAGAGCTAAAGTAGAGATAAGGAAGAACTGAAGAAGAGCTAAATAAGAGCTAAAGAAGAGCTAAAGAAGAGCTGAAGAAGAACTGAAGAAGAGCTGAAGAAGAGCTAAAGAAGAACTGAAGAAGAGCTGAAGAAGAACTGAAGAAGAGCTGAAGAATTGCTAAAGAAGAGCTGAAGAAGAACTGAAGAAGAGCTAAAGAAGAACTGAAGAAGAGCTAAAGAAGAGCTAAAGAAGAGCTAAAGAAGAGCTGAAGAAGAACTGAAGAAGAGCTGAAGAAGAGCTAAAGAAGAACTGAAGAAGAGCTAAAGAAGAGCTGAAGAAGAGCTAAAGAAGAACTGAAGAAGAACTGAAGAAGAGCTAAAGAAGAACTGAAGAAAAGCTAAAGAAGAGCTGAAGAAGAGCTGAAGAAGAGCTGAAGAAGAACTGAAGAAGAGCTGAAGAAGAGCTGAAGAAGAGCTAAAGAAGAGCTGAAGAAGAGCTAAAGAAGAACTGAAGAAGAACTGAAGAAGAGCTAAAGAAGAACTGAAGAAAAGCTAAAGAAGAGCTGAAGAAGAACTGAAGAAGAGCTGAAGAAGAGCTAAAGAAGAACTGAAGAAGAGCTAAAGAAGAGCTGAAGAAGAGCTAAAGAAGAACTGAAGAAGAACTGAAGAAGAGCTAAAGAAGAACTGAAGAAAAGCTAAAGAAGAGCTGAAGAAGAGCTAAAGAAGAACTGAAGAAGAGCTGAAGAAGAACTGAAGAAGAGCTAAAGAAGAACTGAAGAAGAGCTAAAGAAGAGCTAAAGAAGAGCTGAAGAAGAACTGAAGAAGAGCTGAAGAAGAACTGAAGAAGAACTGAAGAAGAGCTAAAGAAGAACTGAAGAAGAGCTAAAGAAGAACTGAAGAAGAACTGAAGAAGAACTGAAGAAGAGCTAAAGAAGAACTGAAGAAGAGCTGAAGAAGAACTGAAGAAGAACTGAAGAAGAGCTAAAGAAGAACTGAAGAAGAGCTGAAGAAGAACTGAAGAAGAACTGAAGAAGAACTGAAGAAGAGCTGAAGAAGAACTGAAGAAGAACTGAAGAAGAACTGAAGAAGAACTGAAGAAGAGCTGAAGAAGAACTGAAGAAGAGCTGAAGAAGAACTGAAGAAGAACTGAAGAAGAACTGAAGAAGAGCTAAAGAAGAACTGAAGAAGAGCTGAAGAAGAACTGAAGAAGAACTGAAGAAGAACTGAAGAAGAGCTAAAGAAGAACTGAAGAAGAGCTGAAGAAGAACTGAAGAAGAACTGAAGAAGAACTGAAGAAGAGCTGAAGAAGAACTGAAGAAGAACTGCAGAAGAACTGAAGAAGAACTGAAGAAGAGCTGAAGAAGAACTGAAGAAGAGCTGAAGAAGAACTGAAGAAGAACTGAAGAAGAACTGAAGAAGAGCTAAAGAAGAACTGAAGAAGAGCTGAAGAAGAACTGAAGAAGAACTGAAGAAGAACTGAAGAAGAACTGAAGAAGAGCTAAAGAAGAACTGAAGAAGAGCTGAAGAAGAACTGAAGAAGAGCTGAAGAAGAACTGAAGAAGAACTGAAGAAGAACTGAAGAAGAGCTAAAGAAGAACTGAAGAAGAGCTAAAGAAGAATTGAAGAAGAGCTGAAGAAGAACTGAAGAAGAACTGAAGAAGAACTGAAGAAGAGCTGAAGAAGAACTGAAGAAGAGCTGAAGAAGAGCTAAAGTAGAGATAAGGAAGAACTGAAGAAGAGCTAAATAAGAGCTAAAGAAGAGCTAAAGAAGAGCTGAAGAAGAACTGAAGAAGAGCTGAAGAAGAGCTAAAGAAGAACTGAAGAAGAGCTAAAGAAGAGCTGAAGAAGAGCTAAAGAAGAACTGAAGAAGAGCTGAAGAAGAACTGAAGAAGAGCTGAAGAATTGCTAAAGAAGAGCTAAAGAAGAACTGAAGAAGAGCTAAAGAAGAACTGAAGAAGAGCTGAAGAAGAATTGAAGAAGAGCTGAAGAAGAACTGAAGAAGAGCTGAAGAAGAACTGAAGAAGAGCTAAAGAAGAGCTGAGGAAGAGCTAAAGAAGAGCTGAAGAAGAACTGAAGAAGAGCTAAAGAAGAGCTAAAGAAGAACTGAAGAAGAGCTAAAGAAGAGCTAAAGAAGAGCTGAAGAAGAACTGAAGAAGAACTGAAGAAGAGCTAAAGAAGAACTGAAGAAGAGCTGAAGAAGAACTGAAAAAGAGCTGAAGAAGAACTGAAGAAGAGCTAAAGAAGAGCTGAAGAAGAGCTGAAGAAGAGCTAAAGAAGAGCTGAAGAAGAGCTAAAGAAGAGCTAAAGAAGAACTGAGGAAGAGCTAAAGAAGAACTGAAGAAGAGCTAAAGAAGAGCTAAAGAAGAGCTGAAGAAGAGCTGAAGAAGAACTGAAGAAGAGCTAAAGAAGAACTGAAGAAGAGCTAAAGAAGAGCTAAAGAAGAGCTGAAGAAGAACTGAAGAAGAGCTAAAGAAGAGCTAAAGAAGAACTGAAGAAGAGCTGAAGAAGAACTGAAGAAGAGCTAAAGAAGAACTGAAGAAGAGCTAAAGAAGAGCTAAAGAAGAGCTAAAGAAGAGCTGAAGAAGAACTGAAGAAGAGCTGAAGAAGAGCTAAAGAAGAACTGAAGAAGAGCTAAAGAAGAGCTGAAGAAGAGCTAAAGAAGAACTGAAGAAGAACTGAAGAAGAGCTAAAGAAGAACTGAAGAAAAGCTAAAGAAGAGCTGAAGAAGAGCTGAAGAAGAGCTGAAGAAGAACTGAAGAAGAGCTGAAGAAGAGCTGAAGAAGAGCTAAAGAAGAGCTGAAGAAGAGCTAAAGAAGAACTGAAGAAGAACTGAAGAAGAGCTAAAGAAGAACTGAAGAAAAGCTAAAGAAGAGCTGAAGAAGAACTGAAGAAGAGCTGAAGAAGAGCTAAAGAAGAACTGAAGAAGAGCTAAAGAAGAGCTGAAGAAGAGCTAAAGAAGAACTGAAGAAGAACTGAAGAAGAGCTAAAGAAGAACTGAAGAAAAGCTAAAGAAGAGCTGAAGAAGAGCTAAAGAAGAACTGAAGAAGAGCTGAAGAAGAACTGAAGAAGAGCTAAAGAAGAACTGAAGAAGAGCTAAAGAAGAGCTAAAGAAGAGCTGAAGAAGAACTGAAGAAGAGCTGAAGAAGAACTGAAGAAGAACTGAAGAAGAGCTAAAGAAGAACTGAAGAAGAGCTAAAGAAGAACTGAAGAAGAACTGAAGAAGAACTGAAGAAGAGCTAAAGAAGAACTGAAGAAGAGCTGAAGAAGAACTGAAGAAGAACTGAAGAAGAGCTAAAGAAGAACTGAAGAAGAGCTGAAGAAGAACTGAAGAAGAACTGAAGAAGAACTGAAGAAGAGCTGAAGAAGAACTGAAGAAGAACTGAAGAAGAACTGAAGAAGAACTGAAGAAGAGCTGAAGAAGAACTGAAGAAGAGCTGAAGAAGAACTGAAGAAGAACTGAAGAAGAACTGAAGAAGAGCTAAAGAAGAACTGAAGAAGAGCTGAAGAAGAACTGAAGAAGAACTGAAGAAGAACTGAAGAAGAACTGAAGAAGAACTGAAGAAGAGCTAAAGAAGAACTGAAGAAGAGCTGAAGAAGAACTGAAGAAGAGCTGAAGAAGAACTGAAGAAGAACTGAAGAAGAGCTAAAGAAGAACTGAAGAAGAGCTAAAGAAGAACTGAAGAAGAGCTGAAGAAGAGCTAAAGTAGAACTGAAGAAGAGCTAAAGAAGAACTGAAGAAGAGCTAAAGAAGAACTGAAGAAGAGCTGAAGAAGAACTGAAGAAGAACTGAAGAAGAACTGAAGAAGAGCTGAAGAAGAACTGAAGAAGAGCTGAAGAAGAGCTAAAGTAGAGATAAGGAAGAACTGAAGAAGAGCTAAATAAGAGCTAAAGAAGAGCTAAAGAAGAGCTGAAGAAGAACTGAAGAAGAGCTGAAGAAGAGCTAAAGAAGAACTGAAGAAGAGCTGAAGAAGAACTGAAGAAGAGCTGAAGAATTGCTAAAGAAGAGCTAAAGAAGAACTGAAGAAGAGCTAAAGAAGAACTGAAGAAGAGCTGAAGAAGAATTGAAGAAGAGCTGAAGAAGAACTGAAGAAGAGCTGAAGAAGAACTGAAGAAGAGCTAAAGAAGAGCTGAGGAAGAGCTAAAGAAGAGCTGAAGAAGAACTGAAGAAGAGCTAAAGAAGAGCTAAAGAAGAACTGAAGAAGAGCTAAAGAAGAGCTAAAGAAGAGCTGAAGAAGAACTGAAGAAGAACTGAAGAGGAGCTAAAGAAGAACTGAAGAAGAGCTGAAGAAGAACTGAAGAAGAGCTGAAGAAGAACTGAAGAAGAGCTAAAGAAGAGCTGAAGAAGAGCTGAAGAAGAATTGAAGAAGAGCTGAAGAAGAACTGAAGAAGAGCTGAAGAAGAACTGAAAAAGAGCTAAAGAAGAGCTGAGGAAGAGCTAAAGAAGAGCTGAAGAAGAACTGAAGAAGTTCTAAAGAAGAGCTGAAGAAGAACTGAAGAAGAGCTGAAGAAGAGCTAAAGAAGAGCTAAAGAAGAACTGAAGAAGAACTGAGGAAGAGCTAAAGAAGAGCTGAAGAAGAACTGAAGAAGAGCTAAAGAAGAACTGAAGAAGAGCTAAAGAAGAGCTAAAGAAGAACTGAAGAAGAACTGAGGAAGAGCTAAAGAAGAGCTGAAGAAGAACTGAAGAAGAGCTAAAGAAGAACTGAAGAAGAGCTAAAGAAGAGCTGAAGAAGAGCTGAAGAAGAGCTGAAGAAGAACTGAAGAAGAGCTAAAGAAGAGCTAAAGAAGAGCTGAAGAAGAACTGAAGAAGAACTGAAGAAGAGCTAAAGAAGAACTGAGGAAGAGCTAAAGAAGAACTGAAGAAGAGCTAAAGAAGAGCTAAAGAAGAGCTGAAGAAGAACTGAAGAAGAACTGAAGAAGAGCTAAAGAAGAACTGAAGAAGAGCTAAAGAAGAGCTAAAGAAGAGCTGAAGAAGAACTGAAGAAGAGCTAAAGAAGAGCTAAAGAAGAACTGAAGAAGAGCTGAAGAAGAACTGAAGAAGAGCTAAAGAAGAACTGAAGAAGAGCTAAAGAAGAGCTAAAGAAGAGCTAAAGAAGAGCTGAAGAAGAACTGAAGAAGAGCTGAAGAAGAGCTAAAGAAGAACTGAAGAAGAGCTAAAGAAGAGCTGAAGAAGAGCTAAAGAAGAACTGAAGAAGAACTGAAGGAGAGCTAAAGAAGAACTGAAGAAAAGCTAAAGAAGAGCTGAAGAAGAGCTGAAGAAGAGCTGAAGAAGAACTGAAGAAGAGCTGAAGAAGAGCTGAAGAAGAGCTAAAGAAGAGCTGAAGAAGAGCTAAAGAAGAACTGAAGAAGAACTGAAGAAGAGCTAAAGAAGAACTGAAGAAAAGCTAAAGAAGAGCTGAAGAAGAACTGAAGAAGAGCTGAAGAAGAGCTAAAGAAGAACTGAAGAAGAGCTAAAGAAGAGCTGAAGAAGAGCTAAAGAAGAACTGAAGAAGAACTGAAGAAGAGCTAAAGAAGAACTGAAGAAAAGCTAAAGAAGAGCTGAAGAAGAGCTAAAGAAGAACTGAAGAAGAGCTGAAGAAGAACTGAAGAAGAGCTAAAGAAGAACTGAAGAAGAGCTAAAGAAGAGCTAAAGAAGAGCTGAAGAAGAACTGAAGAAGAGCTGAAGAAGAGCTAAAGAAGAACTGAAGAAGAGCTAAAGAAGAGCTGAAGAAGAGCTAAAGAAGAACTGAAGAAGAACTGAAGAAGAGCTAAAGAAGAACTGAAGAAAAGCTAAAGAAGAACTGAAGAAGAGCTGAAGAAGAACTGAAGAAGAGCTGAAGAATTGCTAAAGAAGAGCTAAAGAAGAACTGAAGAAGAGCTAAAGAAGAACTGAAGAAGAGCTGAAGAAGAGCTGAAGAAGAGCTAAAGAAGAACTGAAGAAGAGCTAAAGAAGAACTGAAGAAGAGCTGAAGAAGAACTGAAGAAGAGCTAAAGAAGAACTGAAGAAGAGCTGAAGAAGAGCTGAAGAAGAGCTAAAGAAGAGCTGAAGAAGAACTGAAGAAGAGCTAAAGAAGAGCTAAAGAAGAGCTGAAGAAGAGCTAAAGAAGAACTGAAGAAGAGCTGAAGAAGAACTGAAGAAGAGCTGAAGAATTGCTAAAGAAGAGCTAAAGAAGAACTGAAGAAGAGCTAAAGAAGAACTGAAGAAGAGCTGAAGAAGAACTGAAGAAGAGCTAAAGAAGAGCTGAAGAAGAGCTAAAGAAGAGCTGAAGAAGAACTGAAGAAGAGCTAAAGAAGAGCTAAAGAAGAGCTGAAGAAGAGCTAAAGAAGAACTGAAGAAGAGCTGAAGAAGAACTGAAGAAGAGCTGAAGAATTGCTAAAGAAGAGCTAAAGAAGAACTGAAGAAGAGCTAAAGAAGAACTGAAGAAGAGCTGAAGAAGAACTGAAGAAGAGCTAAAGAAGAACTGAAGAAGAGCTGAAGAAGAACTGAAGAAGAGCTAAAGAAGAGCTGAAGAAGAACTGAAGAAGAGCTAAAGAAGAGCTGAAGAAGAGCTAAAGAAGAACTGAAGAAGAGCTAAAGAAGAACTGAAGAAGAGCTAAAGAAGAACTGAAGAAGAGCTGAAGAAGAGCTGAAGAAGAACTGAAGAAGAACTGAAGAAGAACTGAAGAAGAGCTAAAGAAGAACTGAAGAAGAGCTAAAGAAGAGCTAAAGAAGAACTGAAGAAGAACTGAAGAAGAGCTAAAGAAGAGCTAAAGAAGAACTGAAGAAGAGCTGAAGAAGAACTGAAGAAGAGCTAAAGAAGAACTGAAGAAGAGCTAAAGAAGAGCTAAAGAAGAGCTAAAGAAGAGCTGAAGAAGAACTGAAGAAGAGCTGAAGAAGAGCTAAAGAAGAACTGAAGAAGAGCTAAAGAAGAGCTGAAGAAGAGCTAAAGAAGAACTGAAGAAGAGCTGAAGAAGAACTGAAGAAGAGCTGAAGAATTGCTAAAGAAGAGCTAAAGAAGAACTGAGGAAGAGCTAAAGAAGAGCTGAAGAAGAACTGAAGAAGAGCTAAAGAAGAGCTGAAGAAGAACTGAAGAAGAACTGAAGAAGAGCTAAAGAAGGACTGAAGAAGAGCTAAAGAAGAGCTGAAGAAGAGCTGAAGAAGAACTGAAGAAGAGCTAAAGAAGGGCTAAAGAAGAGCTGAAGAAGAACTGAAGAAGAGCTAAAGAAGAACTGAAGAAGAGCTGAAGAATTGCTAAAGAAGAGCTAAAGAAGAACTGAGGAAGAGCTAAAGAAGAGCTGAAGAAGAACTGAAGAAGAGCTAAAGAAGAGCTGAAGAAGAACTGAAGAAGAACTGAAGAAGAGCTAAAGAAGGACTGAAGAAAAGCTAAAGAAGAGCTGAAGAAGAACTGAAGAAGAGCTGAAGAAGAGCTAAAGAAGAACTGAAGAAGAGCTAAAGAAGAGCTGAAGAAGAGCTAAAGAAGAACTGAAGAAGAACTGAAGAAGAGCTAAAGAAGAACTGAAGAAAAGCTAAAGAAGAGCTGAAGAAGAGCTAAAGAAGAACTGAAGAAGAGCTGAAGAAGAACTGAAGAAGAGCTAAAGAAGAACTGAAGAAGAGCTAAAGAAGAGCTAAAGAAGAGCTGAAGAAGAACTGAAGAAGAGCTGAAGAAGAACTGAAGAAGAACTGAAGAAGAGCTAAAGAAGAACTGAAGAAGAGCTAAAGAAGAACTGAAGAAGAACTGAAGAAGAACTGAAGAAGAGCTAAAGAAGAACTGAAGAAGAGCTGAAGAAGAACTGAAGAAGAACTGAAGAAGAGCTAAAGAAGAACTGAAGAAGAGCTGAAGAAGAACTGAAGAAGAACTGAAGAAGAACTGAAGAAGAGCTGAAGAAGAACTGAAGAAGAACTGAAGAAGAACTGAAGAAGAACTGAAGAAGAGCTGAAGAAGAACTGAAGAAGAGCTGAAGAAGAACTGAAGAAGAACTGAAGAAGAACTGAAGAAGAGCTAAAGAAGAACTGAAGAAGAGCTGAAGAAGAACTGAAGAAGAACTGAAGAAGAACTGAAGAAGAGCTAAAGAAGAACTGAAGAAGAGCTGAAGAAGAACTGAAGAAGAACTGAAGAAGAACTGAAGAAGAGCTGAAGAAGAACTGAAGAAGAACTGCAGAAGAACTGAAGAAGAACTGAAGAAGAGCTGAAGAAGAACTGAAGAAGAGCTGAAGAAGAACTGAAGAAGAACTGAAGAAGAACTGAAGAAGAGCTAAAGAAGAACTGAAGAAGAGCTGAAGAAGAACTGAAGAAGAACTGAAGAAGAACTGAAGAAGAACTGAAGAAGAGCTAAAGAAGAACTGAAGAAGAGCTGAAGAAGAACTGAAGAAGAGCTGAAGAAGAACTGAAGAAGAACTGAAGAAGAACTGAAGAAGAGCTAAAGAAGAACTGAAGAAGAGCTAAAGAAGAATTGAAGAAGAGCTGAAGAAGAACTGAAGAAGAACTGAAGAAGAACTGAAGAAGAGCTGAAGAAGAACTGAAGAAGAGCTGAAGAAGAGCTAAAGTAGAGATAAGGAAGAACTGAAGAAGAGCTAAATAAGAGCTAAAGAAGAGCTAAAGAAGAGCTGAAGAAGAACTGAAGAAGAGCTGAAGAAGAGCTAAAGAAGAACTGAAGAAGAGCTAAAGAAGAGCTGAAGAAGAGCTAAAGAAGAACTGAAGAAGAGCTGAAGAAGAACTGAAGAAGAGCTGAAGAATTGCTAAAGAAGAGCTAAAGAAGAACTGAAGAAGAGCTAAAGAAGAACTGAAGAAGAGCTGAAGAAGAATTGAAGAAGAGCTGAAGAAGAACTGAAGAAGAGCTGAAGAAGAACTGAAGAAGAGCTAAAGAAGAGCTGAGGAAGAGCTAAAGAAGAGCTGAAGAAGAACTGAAGAAGAGCTAAAGAAGAGCTAAAGAAGAACTGAAGAAGAGCTAAAGAAGAGCTAAAGAAGAGCTGAAGAAGAACTGAAGAAGAACTGAAGAAGAGCTAAAGAAGAACTGAAGAAGAGCTGAAGAAGAACTGAAAAAGAGCTGAAGAAGAACTGAAGAAGAGCTAAAGAAGAGCTGAAGAAGAGCTGAAGAAGAGCTAAAGAAGAGCTGAAGAAGAGCTAAAGAAGAGCTAAAGAAGAACTGAGGAAGAGCTAAAGAAGAACTGAAGAAGAGCTAAAGAAGAGCTAAAGAAGAGCTGAAGAAGAGCTGAAGAAGAACTGAAGAAGAGCTAAAGAAGAACTGAAGAAGAGCTAAAGAAGAGCTAAAGAAGAGCTGAAGAAGAACTGAAGAAGAGCTAAAGAAGAGCTAAAGAAGAACTGAAGAAGAGCTGAAGAAGAACTGAAGAAGAGCTAAAGAAGAACTGAAGAAGAGCTAAAGAAGAGCTAAAGAAGAGCTAAAGAAGAGCTGAAGAAGAACTGAAGAAGAGCTGAAGAAGAGCTAAAGAAGAACTGAAGAAGAGCTAAAGAAGAGCTGAAGAAGAGCTAAAGAAGAACTGAAGAAGAACTGAAGAAGAGCTAAAGAAGAACTGAAGAAAAGCTAAAGAAGAGCTGAAGAAGAGCTGAAGAAGAGCTGAAGAAGAACTGAAGAAGAGCTGAAGAAGAGCTGAAGAAGAGCTAAAGAAGAGCTGAAGAAGAGCTAAAGAAGAACTGAAGAAGAACTGAAGAAGAGCTAAAGAAGAACTGAAGAAAAGCTAAAGAAGAGCTGAAGAAGAACTGAAGAAGAGCTGAAGAAGAGCTAAAGAAGAACTGAAGAAGAGCTAAAGAAGAGCTGAAGAAGAGCTAAAGAAGAACTGAAGAAGAACTGAAGAAGAGCTAAAGAAGAACTGAAGAAAAGCTAAAGAAGAGCTGAAGAAGAGCTAAAGAAGAACTGAAGAAGAGCTGAAGAAGAACTGAAGAAGAGCTAAAGAAGAACTGAAGAAGAGCTAAAGAAGAGCTAAAGAAGAGCTGAAGAAGAACTGAAGAAGAGCTGAAGAAGAACTGAAGAAGAACTGAAGAAGAGCTAAAGAAGAACTGAAGAAGAGCTAAAGAAGAACTGAAGAAGAACTGAAGAAGAACTGAAGAAGAGCTAAAGAAGAACTGAAGAAGAGCTGAAGAAGAACTGAAGAAGAACTGAAGAAGAGCTAAAGAAGAACTGAAGAAGAGCTGAAGAAGAACTGAAGAAGAACTGAAGAAGAACTGAAGAAGAGCTGAAGAAGAACTGAAGAAGAACTGAAGAAGAACTGAAGAAGAACTGAAGAAGAGCTGAAGAAGAACTGAAGAAGAGCTGAAGAAGAACTGAAGAAGAACTGAAGAAGAACTGAAGAAGAGCTAAAGAAGAACTGAAGAAGAGCTGAAGAAGAACTGAAGAAGAACTGAAGAAGAACTGAAGAAGAACTGAAGAAGAACTGAAGAAGAGCTAAAGAAGAACTGAAGAAGAGCTGAAGAAGAACTGAAGAAGAGCTGAAGAAGAACTGAAGAAGAACTGAAGAAGAGCTAAAGAAGAACTGAAGAAGAGCTAAAGAAGAACTGAAGAAGAGCTGAAGAAGAGCTAAAGTAGAACTGAAGAAGAGCTAAAGAAGAACTGAAGAAGAGCTAAAGAAGAACTGAAGAAGAGCTGAAGAAGAACTGAAGAAGAACTGAAGAAGAACTGAAGAAGAGCTGAAGAAGAACTGAAGAAGAGCTGAAGAAGAGCTAAAGTAGAGATAAGGAAGAACTGAAGAAGAGCTAAATAAGAGCTAAAGAAGAGCTAAAGAAGAGCTGAAGAAGAACTGAAGAAGAGCTGAAGAAGAGCTAAAGAAGAACTGAAGAAGAGCTGAAGAAGAACTGAAGAAGAGCTGAAGAATTGCTAAAGAAGAGCTAAAGAAGAACTGAAGAAGAGCTAAAGAAGAACTGAAGAAGAGCTGAAGAAGAATTGAAGAAGAGCTGAAGAAGAACTGAAGAAGAGCTGAAGAAGAACTGAAGAAGAGCTAAAGAAGAGCTGAGGAAGAGCTAAAGAAGAGCTGAAGAAGAACTGAAGAAGAGCTAAAGAAGAGCTAAAGAAGAACTGAAGAAGAGCTAAAGAAGAGCTAAAGAAGAGCTGAAGAAGAACTGAAGAAGAACTGAAGAGGAGCTAAAGAAGAACTGAAGAAGAGCTGAAGAAGAACTGAAGAAGAGCTGAAGAAGAACTGAAGAAGAGCTAAAGAAGAGCTGAAGAAGAGCTGAAGAAGAATTGAAGAAGAGCTGAAGAAGAACTGAAGAAGAGCTGAAGAAGAACTGAAAAAGAGCTAAAGAAGAGCTGAGGAAGAGCTAAAGAAGAGCTGAAGAAGAACTGAAGAAGTTCTAAAGAAGAGCTGAAGAAGAACTGAAGAAGAGCTGAAGAAGAGCTAAAGAAGAGCTAAAGAAGAACTGAAGAAGAACTGAGGAAGAGCTAAAGAAGAGCTGAAGAAGAACTGAAGAAGAGCTAAAGAAGAACTGAAGAAGAGCTAAAGAAGAACTGAAGAAGAGCTAAAGAAGAACTGAAGAAGAGCTGAAGAAGAATTGAAGAAGAGCTGAAGAAGAACTGAAGAAGAGCTGAAGAAGAACTGAAGAAGAGCTAAAGAAGAGCTGAGGAAGAGCTAAAGAAGAGCTGAAGAAGAACTGAAGAAGTTCTAAAGAAGAGCTGAAGAAGAACTGAAGAAGAGCTGAAGAAGAGCTAAAGAAGAGCTAAAGAAGAACTGAAGAAGAACTGAGGAAGAGCTAAAGAAGAGCTGAAGAAGAACTGAAGAAGAGCTAAAGAAGAACTGAAGAAGAGCTAAAGAAGAGCTGAAGAAGAGCTGAAGAAGAGCTGAAGAAGAACTGAAGAAGAGCTAAAGAAGAGCTAAAGAAGAGCTGAAGAAGAACTGAAGAAGAACTGAAGAAGAGCTAAAGAAGAACTGAGGAAGAGCTAAAGAAGAACTGAAGAAGAGCTAAAGAAGAGCTAAAGAAGAGCTGAAGAAGAACTGAAGAAGAACTGAAGAAGAGCTAAAGAAGAACTGAAGAAGAGCTAAAGAAGAGCTAAAGAAGAGCTGAAGAAGAACTGAAGAAGAGCTAAAGAAGAGCTAAAGAAGAACTGAAGAAGAGCTGAAGAAGAACTGAAGAAGAGCTAAAGAAGAACTGAAGAAGAGCTAAAGAAGAGCTAAAGAAGAGCTAAAGAAGAGCTGAAGAAGAACTGAAGAAGAGCTGAAGAAGAGCTAAAGAAGAACTGAAGAAGAGCTAAAGAAGAGCTGAAGAAGAGCTAAAGAAGAACTGAAGAAGAACTGAAGGAGAGCTAAAGAAGAACTGAAGAAAAGCTAAAGAAGAGCTGAAGAAGAGCTGAAGAAGAGCTGAAGAAGAACTGAAGAAGAGCTGAAGAAGAGCTGAAGAAGAGCTAAAGAAGAGCTGAAGAAGAGCTAAAGAAGAACTGAAGAAGAACTGAAGAAGAGCTAAAGAAGAACTGAAGAAAAGCTAAAGAAGAGCTGAAGAAGAACTGAAGAAGAGCTGAAGAAGAGCTAAAGAAGAACTGAAGAAGAGCTAAAGAAGAGCTGAAGAAGAGCTAAAGAAGAACTGAAGAAGAACTGAAGAAGAGCTAAAGAAGAACTGAAGAAAAGCTAAAGAAGAGCTGAAGAAGAGCTAAAGAAGAACTGAAGAAGAGCTGAAGAAGAACTGAAGAAGAGCTAAAGAAGAACTGAAGAAGAGCTAAAGAAGAGCTAAAGAAGAGCTGAAGAAGAACTGAAGAAGAGCTGAAGAAGAGCTAAAGAAGAACTGAAGAAGAGCTAAAGAAGAGCTGAAGAAGAGCTAAAGAAGAACTGAAGAAGAACTGAAGAAGAGCTAAAGAAGAACTGAAGAAAAGCTAAAGAAGAACTGAAGAAGAGCTGAAGAAGAACTGAAGAAGAGCTGAAGAATTGCTAAAGAAGAGCTAAAGAAGAACTGAAGAAGAGCTAAAGAAGAACTGAAGAAGAGCTGAAGAAGAGCTGAAGAAGAGCTAAAGAAGAACTGAAGAAGAGCTAAAGAAGAACTGAAGAAGAGCTGAAGAAGAACTGAAGAAGAGCTAAAGAAGAACTGAAGAAGAGCTGAAGAAGAGCTGAAGAAGAGCTAAAGAAGAGCTGAAGAAGAACTGAAGAAGAGCTAAAGAAGAGCTAAAGAAGAGCTGAAGAAGAGCTAAAGAAGAACTGAAGAAGAGCTGAAGAAGAACTGAAGAAGAGCTGAAGAATTGCTAAAGAAGAGCTAAAGAAGAACTGAAGAAGAGCTAAAGAAGAACTGAAGAAGAGCTGAAGAAGAACTGAAGAAGAGCTAAAGAAGAGCTGAAGAAGAGCTAAAGAAGAGCTGAAGAAGAACTGAAGAAGAGCTAAAGAAGAGCTAAAGAAGAGCTGAAGAAGAGCTAAAGAAGAACTGAAGAAGAGCTGAAGAAGAACTGAAGAAGAGCTGAAGAATTGCTAAAGAAGA